>PVLA01001512.1:0-298657 GCA_004027455.1 Hydrochoerus hydrochaeris | reverse complement strand
TCTACATAATTTAATTTCTTCTTAAAATTCCTACTTCTCAACACTGTTACAGTGAGAACTAAATTCACAACATTTAATATTTGGGTAATACATTTAAACCATTGGATACCTAATAAGTATTTAATAAATATTTTCAGAAATGTCTTGATGAAATGTGAGGCAAACAGAAGTAGACTGTGAAACCAAAAACTAAGAGACAAAACTTAATTTTGTTAGTAAATGAGCGAATGGTGTGATTAAGGAGTAGAAGTATTTGAAAATGACATGAAAGCACCAGTATGTAGCATGGGCCAACTCTTGTTAGCATGCTACAGGAACACTGGAAAATGGCCCTTTGCTTCCTCAGCTTACAGTTTAGTGTTAGAAGCAAGGCATAAAATATATTCACTTTTGTTACAGAGGGAAATATTGGTAGCAGGTAGTATTGAAGAACATAAGAGCTGTGTGGAATGAAATATGTAGGCAAGTTAAGTAACTATGCTACTGAGGATTTCATAAAGATGGTTGAGACTTGTACCATCATCACTTAACAAATCATTCAAGTGTTTCCTCTAGATGTAGTTTCCTTACAAACCTCCATCTTCAGGAATACATGGAAACAAAATAGTCCCTTGAAAAGATATCAATCCTATGAATGTGTGTGTTCAGAAGTACTGATATATATTTAATGTTCTAATAGGATTGATTTGTCTACCTGTAGAGTATGCTACAAGTATATATTTGTCAAAGACCACTGATTTAAACATGTCAATGCAAGCAGACTTGTGAAATCATCACTAACTTATAAACCAAATCCTAAAATTTAAGTCATGGAAGAAGTGGTGGCATACACTTGTAATCCCAGCATTTGGAAGGCTCAGGCAGAAGCACTGCCTTAAGTTTAAGGCCAGCCTGGGCTACACAGCAAGTTTGAGGCCAACCTGACCTATACAGAGACACTCTGTCTCAAAAAAACTAAATCAATCAATCAATAAATACAGTCATATACATTCATTTCAACTATGATTATTTTATAACTATATCTTACTTCACTAATGGCTTCTTGACTGAGTCTAAAGAATTTACTAATTTATGTAAAAAGATATATTATTGGACAATCTAAAACTATCTGATATCATTTTTAGATAAGCAGTTATGAACCTATCTAGAAAATTCTAGGTGTAAAGGAATATTAACTTTTACATGATTAAAACCTCAAAGAACATTTCTTTTTAATAAATTGTTCTCAAAATGATTCATAAAATACAACTTCTTTTGGCATGAAATACATAAAAAAGTATGGGAATACCATTATTCCAAATTCAGAAACTTGAAGTTACTAGGTTATTGGAAACTTCTTTTAGAAATTAAGCCTTTGGGCATGCAACACTTAGAAAATTCAGATAATTGATGATTTGAATTTTTTTTTTACAATGCTTTAAATGTGTTTGAAGCCAGACTGAGTTGATTTGCTTCACAACCTTCAGGGCAAAATAATTTCAAAGAAAAGAGTGAGGATTAAGCACTGAGAAAGGCAAAAGAGTCACACAGAAGATAGTCAAGTCAGCACAGAAGACTAAAATCAATTATGTAAAACTTGCCCTTAAATTACCTGTACTATAGAGTACTCATAACTTTGTGCACACAGCCTATTTTGGTAAATTCTTTGCATTCCTAAAACTGAGAAACACTGAGAAGACAAAAGAAATAATAGCACAAAGTCTATATATGGATGTATTAAAAATTTAATTATTCTGCATTAAAGTAAAATGAAATTTCTAGAGGTAATAGGATTTGTGAGAAATTCTTCAGTATTCATCATAATGTATTAATTTAAAATATTTTAATATTAAATTTCCATGTCTAAACATGTTTATGATTTGTTGTTTTGTTTTGTTTTGAGACAGGGTCTCCCTATGTACCCCAGGCTGGCCATGAACCTGTGGCGAGCCTCCTGCCTCAGCCGCCTGAGTGCTGGGATTACTGGCCTGTACCACCATGCCTGTTTCATGTTTAAGAATTTATAGGCAAATGCTTTAAGAGATTAGGTCATACAGTTAACACATAATCTAAGTATACTGGTTTGTGACTACTGTGCCTTACCTCCAAACCCTTTGCCCCCAAACTCTCCTGTAGTGCAATTTCAGTGAACCTGATCATCTCACAGAATTTCTCAGCAAAGAGGTAGGTTTGGAAGATCACAATCCAAATACAAATATTTTGAGGTAATTTCATAATTCTTGGCAAAGTGTTTAATTCATCTAGATCTTTTAATTAATATTGTCAAGTTCTGCATGGATTCTGTTGCATTAAACATATTGTTATCATTAAACATATTGTGACATCCAATATAGAAACCCCTACCAAATAATGCTATTTAAATTAAAATTAAAGTGAAATAAAATTTAAAATTCAGTTTTTTGGTCATATCAACTTTTGTGTGTGTGTGTGTATGTGTGTGTGTGTGTGTGTGTGTATGCATGCATTCAGTATTAGGGACTGAATCTAGTGCCTTCCCACTGAGATATATATATATATATATATATATATATATATATATATATATATATATATATATATATATATATAGAGAGAGAGAGAGAGAGAGAGAGAGAGAGAGAATATATATATATATATATATATATATATATATATGTATAGAGAGAGAGAGAGAGAGAGAGAGTCTCTTTCTACGTGGCTAAGTTACTCAGGCAACACCATACCCTAGTCAACCACCTATTAAGTGTTCAATTAGCCACATGTACATAATGGCTACTATTTTGGCATAGGTATAGATAGATGGATGAATGGATAGAGGATAGCATTTCCATCATCACAAAAAGTTCTACAGGGAAGAATTAGTATTCCTGTGGACCTAATTATTGAACTAAATTATTTCCATGGAAAACTCTACAAATGGATAAATGTTGGATGACTAATGCATTAATAATTGCAAAGTTATTAATTTAAGAAAGTTATGTACAATTTACTTAGAGCCATTTGTCTTTATGAATATAAACTCTACAACAAATAATTTCATTTTGCTATTTATGAAACATTTTATTGATAGTTTAAAGGCAAACAAATATTGTAACACCATGGAAAACCAAAGATACAATATATCCTATTAAGCTTTATAAAACATTTATCCTGTCCAATATATATTCTTTGGAATGGATATTTTCTGTTTAATGCATTGTTCTTAAATAATCAGCTATATTTGAGACAAGAATAAAATCTAAGTTAAATGCCTCTTATTGATGAAAATTACATTACATTCTGTACTTTACCACTGTTGTTCAATTCTGGAAAATTGATTTGGGGTACAAACGTCAATAACATGATAATCTTTACTGGAAAAGTATGCTTTTCAAACAAGTGCCTTCTTGCCTTATTTGCATAGTGAATGTTTGGATACAAGGAGATGGGAATACAGTTGAGTTAGCACAGGGCCTTCATTTAGTCATACGTCAACAAAATTTCATGGCTCCTCAGAAGCATGGTTCCCCACTTGCACTTACTGCACAATAAACATATAATTAAATGAAAGAAGAAAATAAATATCGGGGAATGGATTTAAGTCAATATTTTATGCTGATTCTCACTTATTGTCATTCTAACTCTGGTTCATTCATTGACTAGTAGTTACTGAGCACATATTATATGCCAGGCACTATTCAAACCCAAGCTAGAGAAGGTTCCTATCCTCAAGGGACTTAAAGGTTACAGGAGTTTAAATTCAAGGGAAGAACCCAAAGATAAATGTGAACCAATGCATAAATAAGATACTTTAGTGATGATAAATTTCATGAAGAAAATAAAATAGGTTAATAGGAGAAAAAGTATTAACACAAGAGCTGCTTTCGAAAAGGCAGTCAGAAAACCCCTCAGTGGTGATGATGACTGAAATGAGGGCTGAATGATGAGTAGATATTAACTGTGCAAAGTAAAAAATTAAGAATGAATGAAATGTAAAATCTCTGGAGCAGAAGCAAACGGTTTGTTCAATAAGTTAGCTACAAATAAGAAATGTATAAGGAACTTAATGTATATTTTAACTAATATTTAATACATAATTAGTATAAATTAAAATGTAAGAAATATATGTAACATTTTATATACACATATACACATATATGAAAGATTAAAAATCTATGGTTTTCTAGAGTATAGGAAGGAGAAAATTTTAAGGATAAAGGGAAGATATTAGAATTATAGACCAATCATAAGTTAGGAATTTATTTATTTATAAGAAATCAGATTTTGTATTATAAATCAAATAGTAGACCCAATCTATTCATAGATATACATTCCACATCATTGCTTTGACCCTGGAGTCTCCATGTTATCCTAATCTGCCTAATTAGACTGGAAGTCTCTGTCTATGGGAAATAATTTTATTCTCTAATTGGAACTAAAAGTAGATACAGTATTTTCTTTCCTAGCCAATGACTGCTTCTTTTGTTTGAATGAAAACTTAAACTGTCATGTCAAAACCTTAACTAAGGATGGTAGAGTAGATGTTTAAATCTGATTGAAAACACTGAGAGAATGAGTAAAATTTAGCAACTGCCAACATCTAAAGTATAAAAATAAAAATAATAAATTATACCTTGTCTAATACATTAGTTGAAGTTTCTATTAACTATAGTCACATGTGTTACAACTAATAAAACACATAATATGTTATTACAAGCAATCTTGTGTCTATATAGAAGTGTAGAGACAGGACCTTGCCCCAAAATAAAGATACAGAATACTTATACTCCAGATTGTTTTAGAAGCAAAAGAAAGGACGTCTATGACTTTTGTTTAAGCCTGAAAAAGAACTGAATATATAGAGTATGGAAGAACAGTGTCCTTCAAAATTTTCATGTCTCTGGAACTTCATAACATGAGCTTATTTGGAAATAAGGTATTTGCTGAAGTAATTAGCTAAAATAAGGTCAGGTTACATTAGGGTGAGCCTTAAATTTAATGACTGGTGTCCTTGAAGAAAGAAGAGATGATACAGAGGAAAGCAGGCAATTAGAGTGGCCAGAGTGACAGTAATGTAGCTATAAACCAGCAATGCTAAAGATTATAGCAGCTACCACAGAGCAGGAAAAAAAGCATAGAATAGATTTCCCCTGAGTCTGCTGTAAGAACTATTCCTGCCAACAGCTTGATTTCAGGCCCTGTATTCCTACAGTGTGAGAGAATAAATTTCTATAGTTTTTAACCATGGAGTTTGTAGCAATTTGTTACAGCAGTGACAATACCAAATAGAATATTACATATTACAGACACACAGCACAGATCCCAAAGGATGGCTCAGTAAAAGCCTCAGTAAGAAAAACAAGGTAAGTTAAATTTAGAAGATAACACCAAATTCTTTGTTTTGTTTAGCAAGTTTTAAATGAACAAATTAAAACAGTAAAAATACAATTAAATATATTCAAGTCTTCTTTAATTGTTCTATGAAATCTACAGAAGCATAAACAACAAAATCACACACCACAGTCTGAGCTTCCTTAAGCTGAGAATCCAGTTCCATACATTTCCATTCTTGTTGTCAGAGCCTGAAGCCAATACTCAAAGTGGTAAAGCTACTAGGGACACAATAAAAGTTAGTTTTGTCCTTCTCCTATTTTTAATTTAGTAAGCTCAAGAGCAAATCAATGAGGTGAAAAAGTTAACATGACCTGGAAGCTCATGGAAAACAAATATTTTTCCCACTAAAAGATTAATATGTGTTTCCACCTGAGAAAGATTATCTTCCATGGGAAAAAAATGTTTCATCAACAACTAAGAACAGCCCATACTCAGTGACTTAGATATTCACATTATATTCTACACTAAGCCTCTTTTTATTTTAGTATGAAAAAGTTTATTTATTTATGGATACATTCTGTATGTAATAAGTGTTGCAAAATTAACATTAGTAATATAATTTTTGAGCATTCCATATTATGTAGAAAATTCTCAATAATAAATATCTGAATCACATATATGGGAAAAATTACATGCTAGACTTTAAACTTTAAAAGATAGTTTAAACAATAAAAAAAGTTGAAGCAATTGAGAACCTAAGTATGGTAACCCCAGAACTTGGTCAAGATTCCCAAAATTTTATGTACAGGTCTCTGTATACTTAATTTTTGTTTCTCAGAATCTCAGAAGGAAAGTCCAAATAGTTATTAATCAAAAAATATGTGCATGCTCATATTAACATATTTAGGACTTCCTTTACACTTACACATTTTTGTGCTACTATAACAAAATATCCAAAGCAATTGACTGTAAAAGGAAAAGATTTATTTTACTCATGATTCTCTGGCTTAAGATCAGGCAGTCTCATTGCTGTCAACCTCTGATGACAACCAGGAAAGACAGAGAGAATTCTGGTGCCCCAAAATCACCTTTAATGGCATGCTCCTAGCAATCCAAGGTGCTGATTCCAAATTCTACCACTTTCAAAGCACCACACTAGAAACCAAGCCAGGTGGGCTTTTTGGAGGCCTTCAACATCGAAAGTATAGCATCGTTCCATATACCATGCCTTGAAATCAGACATAATTCTCATCATGTGCATGAATAATTATTGTTGTTTTATATTGTCAGCAAGCAGGGAGAGTTTATTCAGTGTTCTGCTTCTCAAAAGAACAGAACAGCTGAGGTCCAATCCCCTGGAGAAAGATTTGCACCTAAAAACTGCAGGACTTTTTCTATTATTTCCCCCATTTAATATTCTCCAGGTCTAGGTTCCAGATTCATCCTCTTCTTTTACTCTGTTCTGAGCATGGCTTTAGCCTCTTCCTACCAAATAGAAGGTATGAACAAAATGTCCTGAAAGAGAATCAGTGATGTCAATAACGTCATGATCTCATATTATCTGGGCAAGTTAAGTGTTGTCACATGTTTTGGGGAGCACTGCATGTGAATCACCCTGCCAGCCACTGCTTTAGTAGTGCTGTCAACTGGAACAATCCCATAAAGAAGACCATACATACTGGTTTTCTTTTCTTTTTTCTTTATTTTTGGGGAGTGGGATGATTTGCCTAAGGGAACTGTTGAAGTTAAATATTCACCCATATGACAATGAACACACGTAAGCTCCTAAGACCTCTTTGGCTCCCTTTCTCACTTACTCTAGACCCTAGCAATCCAAGGTGCTGATTCCAAATTCTACCACTTTCAAAGCACCACACTAGAAACCAAGCCAGGTGGGCTTTTTGGAGGCCTTCACTAGAAACCAAGCCAGGTGGGCTTTTTGGAGGCTTTTTCTTGGCCTGATCTGTTATTGTTCCCACAGACAAATTTGCTTTTGTTAACACAGGAACATTGCTGTCATCTCCTCGAAATCATGGTTTCTTACTCTCCACTCACCACCGTCATGAGACTTTTAGTTTCAGAGTGCTGCAGAATGATTGGAACTCTATTTACAGTTTTAATCTATGTAGTTAACATATAATTATTCACAGTCAATCATAGTCTGAAACTATTAAATGGAAAATTCCAGAAAGAAACAATTTATGTTTTAAATTGGATGCCATTTTACATGGTTGGACAGAATATCCAGTAATGGGTTATAATGTATCTTCAACATTCAACACCTGAAGCTATAGGAATCACCTTTCCGTCCAGTATACCTACACTGTAAGTGATTTCCATCCACTAATCCCCTAGCAGCCATCTCAGTTATCAGACCAACTGTTCCAGTATCACAGTAGTTCTGTTCAAGTGACTTATTTAACTTAAGAATGACCTCAAAGTAAAAATGTAGTGATACTGCAGATGTGCCAAAGAAAAGTCATAAGGTACTTCTTTTAAATGAAAGTGTGACACTTTATCAGCTTAATAAGAAAAAAATCATAAAATAGCTTACTAAAATCAATTGTTTTATTCTATTTTCTTTTAGTAACAGAATCTTGATGCAGAATAATTTATAAAGGGAAGAAATTTCTTACAGTTTTAGAGTCTCAAAGATTTAGGTCAAAGGGCTGCAATTGATAAGGGCTCTTTTACTAATGGGAACACTCTACAGGGTGCCAAATTGACACAGGGCACCACAAGGCAAAACAGAGAAAACTAGCCAATAAAACGTTCAATTTTTGAAACAAAACTGCTCCCCTGATAACATATTAATCCATTAACCCATCAATAGATTAACCTGGCCTTACAGGCACGGCACTCTGACCCAGGCATCACTTCCTTTTGGTTAAAATATAAATCTGGAGACTAATTTTTCAGCACATGAAATTTATGTGATACACATAAACTACAGCATACGGTAAAAAGGAATATTGTGTGAAACTGTGGGAAAGGATAAAGAGATTCATTCTAGTTAGGCTGTCAGTCTTCAAACTGCCAAAGTTACAGCTGCACTGTGTTATGAGCACTTAATTAAGATGGAAATGGCATTTAAATACAGATTCGCTTCCATCTGTGGTTTCAGGATCCATTGGTGGTCTTGAAATCTACTCTTCATGGTTCCAGAGAGACTGTTGTACCAGCAGGTTTCCAAACGTAGTATTTCCCCTTCCTTGGAGTATTTCGATTGTGTTTGGGGAAGGGGAACTGTTACTCTTCCACCACATCCTGAGCTCTTCATTATGGTTTATCTCTTCTGTTTATAGTTGTTCCTCAATAATGGTGAAAGAACAGTTTTAAGACATTTACAAAGATACATTTTTTTCTTTGAAGATTTTTGTAATCCGTCTTCCAACAGTGAAAATTTACCTCACTTATATAATTATAACAAACTAGTGACAAAATTGTTTCCCTCTCTGTAGTTTAACATGTAACTAGATAGTTATCCTAAAAAGAAACATGTAAAAGGACCACAGCAATTAAATAGTATTTGATGGTGATATTCTACAATTAAAATATAAGAACCAAAACTTAACATCAACAGCTTTCTTCTTACTCCCTTTCTCTTACATTATGGTGACATTCAGTTGCTGATTTAATTATTGCAGCTCTGCCAAATTTCTCTAGTGATATCTTTGGGAGCACTAGTGAGCCGAGTGATCAAATATTTTTGTTTCATGTGCAACAAGTCTACCCATGTGCTGAGTAAGTCGATCTCCTAGTCCCTCTTGTCACAGTGTTGAAAAAAAAACTTTGTTTTGTCTTTTTAAAAAAATAAGAAATTTAATCTAAATCTCAAGTGAATCACTTTTCTATTTACTATGAAGAGTTACTTAGTCATTAAAAAACCTCCCTTGTAAATGATGTTTAAACAATTTCAGAACAGAAATACTCTTACCCTGAAGATAAGGACATATTTAATGTTCAGGTTGAAATATTTTATACCTGAATTTTTAGGCAATTATCATCCAGAAGATATTGATTAAAGTCTTTCAATAAGGAGAAACTAGATAATATATATTTATTATTACAATTTGCCTCAGTTATTCTCTGAAGTTAATTTTTTTCTGTCCAGTGCTATTTCAATTAAATAAGTACTGCAAGGAGGTCAATGCTATTAGATGTCGGGTCGATATTATTATGAGCCAGTTTACATTTGCAATGGCTCTCTTGCTGCTTTCCAGTAAAATTTAATGACCTATAAATTAAAACACAATTGAATTGTCTCTTGGAATAGTTCTAAGAATTATTTGCAAGAGATAATCATCAAAGTAAGTTAACATCCAATGAATGAAATTGTGAACTGGTTCACACACACACCACACATACATACACACACAATAATTTGTGTCTGTGTGCATATTTTTCACAACCATGCATCTTACGAGAAATGAAGTCATATGAAAGAAAAAATATTTATAAAATACTTAAGGATTATACTTTCTCAAGTAAAGAATGCTATGAAAACCTGATGGTTGAATGTGACGATAATGCATTGAAAAAGAAAAACTTCAATGACCACCAATATTTTGATATAGAATACATATAGACAAGAACTGTATAGATAAGAACTTTTGTGACTATTATCACAGATGCAAATATAATATCCACAGATGGAATCTCTTAAAGGTCCTCTCAAGTAGAAAGTTCCATCAACTCTGTTACCACATTACAACTGAATGTTCATTGACAATCACAAAGAAATAACAAATAAAGCATATTATGACCTCATATTTTCAGCAAAAATGCCCTATACGCACATACAAAGATAGTTTTGTCATTTTGGAGCAGAGCTTGGTCATTTATAACTTGGAATATGATATAATCCTAAATGGCAAAAAATGTATAACTTGAAATTCTGTTTATTAAAGTAGAAATCAGTCTCTCTCCGGAATATGAGAAAAAAAAACAGAAGAAAATTATTTTCAACACAATTCCTCATATTAAATGTAAAATTAACTTTTATCTATTGAATTATCCTTTAGTATCATCCCTTAGCATGAATAACTACAGGTATGATATTTAATGAATAAACAAACTATTACCCACCAGGTGGCATATAAATACATGCTGCATGACTGTGCTATGCTGGACATTAAGGAAGGCTATAGGGATTAGTGTTAGTGACCCAATGCATTTGAAATAGAAACTTGATTTTGTGAAACTTTTCTTTCAGTGACAAAAAACTACACAACTATGTTATTAAGACATAAACGCTTAAAGCTAAGAGTGATATATTGTTATACAAATTGAGATCATGCAAAGCTATTAAATTTGAAATACCCACATATGCTCCAATTATCCATTATGAATACTTAGCACACTCAAATATTTTCTAATTAATAACGTACACGCAAGGTTAACACTTTAACAAGGCTATAGTAAAGAGAAAATCAGTAAAGCTATCTGTTCTTTAATGGTCTGATTTTCTATGAACATTACTTTCTTTATAAATATTTCTTTTCTTTTAAACAGAAATTAATTTTTTCAAAGTTCTGAAGGTTAAAATTCTAATCAAGGTGTCAGCAAGTCATGATTTTTTGAAGCTCTGTTTCCTTGGTTTATAGATGACTGCCTTCTCCCTGTGCCTATACATGGTAATTCCTCACTCTGTCTGCTGGATTATGACTACTTCTAGTAATATTAGGAGTCATTTCCTAGTCCTAGACCAAGGTGTAAAATCTCTAGATGTTGAATATAAATAAACTTTCTCCAATTGTATTCTGGAGAATATTAATTCTGTGAGATGCTTTAGATTGCATTTTAAAATAAAAATTTTTTTCATTGTCAAAGAGGTTTGGAAAAGGCTGGATTAGTAAATGAAGAAAAATCTATCTGACTTTTCTGAGCCTTTAATGTGAGGCTCAGAAGTGGAGGACAGAACAACTGTACAATTTATTTTAGCACAAAATTATTTTTCATTGAGCTAGCTGCAAAATGATTTTTCTGAGGTCTACAATTCGAACTCCTAAAATCATACACAAGTGACTTCTGTTAACTGAATACTAGTGTGGCTAGAATTTACTCTACTGCTTTTCCTTGCTGGGTCTATATCAAGCTCTATCCCTATCTATCATTTTGTTGTATAAGTCTTATGAGGAAGTTAAATGGGACAGCTCTAGATTTTGCAGGAGTTTCATTATTGCTGACATTAGTGTAATTTTTTTTTTTACGACAGTCAAGATCTGAGATGTGATTCCATTTCTGAAATGAACAGGAGATAATTAAAGGAAAATATAAAGAACATAATCTGATGTGACTGTGTTTACTGTGCTTTTTTTAAGGAAACAAGTAATTAAACCTGAGTAATCTATCTAAAAATACAGAATATATATGATTACTATAGAAGTTTTTACTTGTTCTTGAAGGAGAGGGTGCCGTATCCCATACAGTCTTGAAGCATTATTTATTGAAATATAGTACATCATGCATCAGACTCATAACACTGCATAAAAGGTACTCTATTGATGATAATATTTCTATCTTTCTCTCATTTTGCTTCATGCCTATTATTTTTTGTTTTGCCATTACTTAACTGTGCATCTACCAGTACAGACTTTGGGTTAAATTGAAGCAGCTCTCTCCAGCACAGAATTTAACAAAGTATTCAAAAATCAAACTAACAGAAATGATATGTAATGAAATATGTTCAAAGTCAAAATCAATGTGAAAATTCCAAAATGAATAAAACATTATTTTGAATAAAGGCAGGATCATAACACTGATTTTTCCTTTTGCCCTAGGTTCTAGCATGGCTCAGCATGGGACTGTAGAAGCTTCTTTAATCACAATTTCCTTGGGTTGCATTCTGTCAGTCCTACATTTGAGGACACTTAGTTTGCAGTAAGTCAGTTTTTATATAACCAATATGAACAAGCATATTTGAACACTTACCAGTTTAATTCAGTCATATAAGGTGTTTATTTTGTCTATAGCCATTAGGTATTTAGAAGCTACACTAAACTGATAATTTTCTTTTTCAGTAAACTGGTTGATGAATGCACATGCCCTTTTTTGCAGATCAATGAAAACTATAAATTCTGCTTATTAGTGTTGTGATGGAAACCTCAAAGCCAGGAGAGTTAACCCAAGGTCAGAGAAAGAACGAAACAGGCTAGACACTGAACACCTCCAATCTGCCTTTTCGTCTCTCAAGATAAACATTATTTTTGGGAAACAAAAAACAAAGACCAGGATGTTAGCTTTTCTTATAAAATTGTTAGACCTATTTTGACAATTTTTCTGGGGTTTAAAATTACCAAAATAAATTTGGTAAGTTTTGCCTAAACTGAGTTCTATGAATCATTATTCTACTGCCCTCTATTGTTTAATACTGGATAATAATGTCCTCGAACAGTATGAAAGACAAAGTAAAATCTTTTACAAGGCAGATTATTTATATGCATCCACATCTACATCTATATTTATATCTTCCCTATATTTATTGGGAATACCTAGAGTATTGTCTGGAAGGCAAAGTATATTTGTTGGAAATTTAAATTTCATTAGGAAATTTTTATACTGATATTCATGCCTCAGAAGACAACATAAAATGTTAAGATTCCTTAAGTTTAACTTACCATTTTAATAAAAAGCAATATATGTTTAAAATAACTAGTACAATACAAAAATACATAAAGAAAATAAAACTCTCCCAAATTCTATATGCACAGATAAATACTACTGACATTCCATGCTATTCATAAAGGTTAATGTACACAATTTTAGTTAAAATATTCACTAAAAAATTCTAAAGCAAATATTTAATTTTATTCAACCAAACTGGCATTTTATTTTCTGATTACTGATAATATTTTAAGTTCTCAATTAAGCAAGTCTCCATGGTTATCTATGCTAAAAGTAATAATGGCTATTAGAACAAAAAATAATCAACATCCTAGGAACATATGACAAATACACATGGTAACACAAACTGAAGAGCAAGAATGCAACATGATGGTTTTACAGTAGGAGAAAACCAGTGTAGCAAATGTGTAGTTCACATTTGCTGCAAGATGGTTATGAAGTACTTCCCTAATTTGGAGAAAGAGGAGACAGAGAGACATTATTGCCAAAGTCATGAGAAGAATTATAAAGTTGATTGTCGGTTGCACCAAAATGACAACAGCATGATTCTTACTGAGAACAGTGCAAAAGAAACAAACAAAACAAAAATCCTGACTTGGCTTCCTCTAGACTATGAGTTCAATACTGCAATAACTATTTCACAGTGTGTGTAGTACGTAAGTAAACAGAATGTTAAGAGAATGAAATGAAGCATTAAAGAGGAAAGGAAAGAGATCAAAGGAGGAAAAAGGGATATAGTGAAAGGGAAAACAAAAGAATAACAATGGAGAGGAAGAAAGGAAGAACCTACAGGAGACTCAAAGAATTCTGAGACATACAGTATTTATATATTCAGATATTTGTTGGCACATTGCAGAAGGACAGCAGCTAATAAAAATGTGATACAGGTAAAAAAAGGAAGCTATAAATTCATTTGGAAGCATATCCAGACACACAATGATTTGTTTTAGCAAGTGAATGATATCATGAATATATAATTTGCCCTTCTGTCATACATGCAGGTGCACAATGAACAAATGTTGACATTAACTGATCAAGCAGAATGGTATTTATAATAACATATTATTTCTAATGATCATCTTTCTGTAACAGTAACATGCAGGATAGTGTTTCCACACTTCCAAACCTGCTTAATCTGTCTGCCATTCATTCATCTCCCTATTCCTACAGCAAACATTCATTATATAGCACATAGATGAGGGCCATTGCTACAGATATAACAAGAAAACTAAGATTATTTATTTATATATGTACTTGCTTTGCACCTTATTCCACAAAGGGCTTAGGGTAAAAAAGTGTGATTATTATATGATTTCTCCTCTTGAGAAGGTTATACTCAGTAGGGGAAGATAAACAAGCTTAATAAAAAACATTTGTCTTGAGGGCACTCAAAAACCAAGCAGCCAGCTCGCTGCCCTGGTAAGTGGCTGTGGTCTGGCAAGCCACAGCCGCCCCAGGGTGAGAACCATAAGCATCTCCTGAGATCCACACCATGTTGGAACTTAGGGTGCTCAGAAACCAAGCAGCCAGCTCGCCAACCTGGTAAGCGGCTGTGAGCCTACCGGAGCACGGGCAGAGATTCAAACATCCATCCTGCCCCCCACCCCTGTCCCCCCATTAGCAAGCGGGAGCCAGAGATCTGAGCATCTCTTGCAATGTTGACTATATGCAATATGGCAAATAAGGGGGATTTCCTTCTACCATCTCTTTGAAGGCAAATATTTTTAGCACTGTTTTGCTTTGTTATGATTAATGGTATTGCTCTACTCAATATTCTGTTTTGATAAGTTCTATAATGTTCTGTATTTCCTTTGATTTTTCTATACCTGATTAAAAGAACAACTATGGTGAACAAAACAAGATATACTATGGTACCTATTACTGTTATCCTGGTAATCTGCTGTGAAATTCTGTACCAATTTCACTATGCTGTCTCAATTGGCTTTGTTCCATCTTATTCTGTGGTTATTTTACTACTTTAAAAAATTGTCTTATTTCATTGAAAAGAAAGCTTGTTATTATCTGTTTATTTTTGGAAGAATCTTTTTTTTTGGCTTATACCTTGTACTGAGCAACTACACTGAAGATAGTGATCACAATGTAATAATTATCATTATTCTCTTATTTATATATGAAAATTTACTTTTTCACAAAATAATTTTAAAAAATTCAGTAAAATGAATAAATTCATGACACAATTGAGGCATAAAATCATTCTATGTAAACTCAGAGGAGAGTGATATGATTCCAAATGGGTAGATGGATAAAATCTTTATGAAAGATATAATGTAAAAATACAGTTGTCAAAAAGCACAGAATTCTAATAGAAAAAAATACAAGAAGAAGAAAAATGCAGCAATATACAGAATATTTCCATTTGAAGTGGCATAGTTGGCAGGGAATATGATGTTTTCAATGCCTGTAAGACAAAGTGGCCACACAGTCCAGGTAGATCTGCAAGGTAGATGATGATAGAGATGTATGTATAGTGCTACATGCTACAAAATTAGGGTCAAGTTATTGAAAGTTTAGAAAACTATACAAAGTCTAAGCTTTTTATTCTGTAAAAATAAAGTGATTTTGGTCAATAAAAGGAGGAATACCTAGATTTTATAATACTAAAAAGAGTATAAATCTGAATGTAGCAGATGAGAGTCAGAGGTGCCATAAAAGGGACAATTCCAATACTTCAAATTTCTGATGATTAACACTTAATTCACAGTTTTGTGATGGAAAAAATTACAAAAGTGAAAGAGCTAATCATTTTATCCACCAATTCTACAACAGAAGGTGAGTATAAAGAAGTGGGAAAATACAAGGATCTTTTTGGTTTTTGTAATTAAGAGATTTCAGAGGAATTTAGATTTTAAAGGAACCACTAATTAAACGTCTTGAATGGGGTGACTATTTTGGATATAGGAATATTCAGGGGGATAAATATCATAAAGAACTACAAATGAGAATAGAAATGAGAATAAAAACATGTTAGAATTACAGGTACCAATTTGACAGCCTTTGTCAGCAAGGAAGGAAGAAAGAAGTTTAGATGAAAATACTATACTGACAGAGAACTCCTAGAAAGAGATTTCTGAGTGGTAGAAATTAGAATGGAGCATACAACTGGAAGAATAATCATCCTTTGCAAGCAGACATAAAGGTGAAAAGGCATGACGATTTAAAAAGTGTGGTCAGACATAATTATGATTTATTATTGATGTAGACTTCAGGTATTCAAAAAGACATTTCATTGTATCAAATATATCAGGTGTGACAGAAACACACCGTGAATATTTAAACTTAAAAAAATTATAAGATAAGACACATTGCCACTAATTCCCCACAAACATTCTCTCTAACATCAAACATACAATTCCCCTTTTGTGAATCTTTATAGTTGAGCTGTCAAGGCTGCCTCCATATCCTGAATTGATTCCGAAATTTACTACTCATGATCATTTTGACTTTGGGACAAAGCAAGATATCACATGGTGCCAAATTCAAAGCACAAGATAGATAAGGACACACTGTGTGGATTTTACAAGGCTGTCTCTCCATCATATGGCACTTGGCAGCAGTATTTACCACATCTTATTTTAATCATGTCTCATAAAAAGACACCCAAAAAAGATTTCTAAAACTGTTTCAGAAAGTGGCAGGAATGACGGGACAAGTATATTCAAAGTAAGGGGGGAGTTTTTCAGTGGGGATTAATGACATTATGTCTTATATTGTAATAAACATTTAACCATTTGCTATATATTTTGATCACCCCTTGATGTATTATATTATCCTACTAGGAAAAAAGTGGTTGTTAATAGCTTGCTCAATTCTGTCTTTTTTTTTTTTGTACCGGGGATTTGAACTCATGACCTCATGGTTTGCCAGGTTAATAGCTCGCTCAAGTCTGTCTTTAGGCACTCATGTATTCTTTGGTCTTTAGGTTGAGCCCCAATGAAAAGTTGTAGCCTTAATTATTGAAAATGTGTGAGATGTTTACAAATTATTTTACTTATGACTGTATTGTTCTGCTTTGTGTAGGTATCATGATACCTAACACTGGGTCCATGATAAAGAAAGGATCTTTATTTAGCTTATCTGAAAGTTCAAGTTCCAGGCTCTATCTGCTTGTCCTCTAGTGAAGTCCTACCTTACAATATGATAGAGAAGCTGAAAGGAAAAGGGCTATGGATGGAAGGAGTAAACTCATGGAAAAGCCCACTCTCTCAAGAACTAACTCAGTACTCTCAGAACTGTCTCAGTCCCTTCAATGGATGGTGCCTGCATGGCTTTATTACCTTGCGTAAGACCCCAACTCTTAAAGCCACCACCAACTCAGCACCACTGCAGTGATGATCAAGGCTTCTGCACATGACTCTTAGGGAGACTCTCTTAATCCATATCCAAACTATGACAATTACTAACCAATAAAATTATTTTTGGTGTACAGTTCTATGTATTTTAAACTCTCTGTTTAGGTAAGTAGCAACACAATCTTCTTTATAAACAAACATCAAGTATCTTCTTTGTAAGAAAACCCTTTTTCCACCTTATCCAATGATAGCTGATAATCTTTCCTCTATCATAGCTGTTTCATTTAGTTGTACATTATTTCATAAATAAAATCACCCCATATGTAACCTTATGTAACTTTTGGCAACTTCTACCCAGAAAGATACAACATGACTTTTTATGTATTAACAGTACCTTTTAATTTCTTTTATCTTCAATAATTACTTATTTTAAATAGTATTCCATTTTTAGATCTACCACAATTTCTCTATTGACCTATTAAAGGACATTTGGGAGTTTTCCTCAGGTTTTGATAACTATGAATAGACTGCTATAAACAGGATTGTCTGTGAATGTAATTTTGTTTTTTTGAACATAAATATCCAGGTGAGGAATTTTTGGAAAAAAAAAAAGCACATGTTTAAGTATATAAGAAGCTACCAAACTTTTTCAAGTTATTTTGCTTTTCCACTACCAATGAATAAAAAAGTGTCAGTTGGTTTACAACTTCACAAGTACCTGACGCTGGTTACTTTAGCCATGCTAATAGTTATGAAATAATACTTTGTGTTGTTAATTTTCATTTCCTTTATGTGTATGTTGACTATCTTTTGATTTTCTTATTTCATATTGATATATATTCTTCAGTGAGATATCTATAAGGTTATAGAGTATATTTTTATACAGTAACTTCTGCAATTATATTTATTTCCATTTTTCTTTGCCTCAATTTTTTCTTTGTTTTGAATTTGTTCATTTTTATTATATACTTTTATATAGTTCACCTTCAATACTGGAATCTATTATATTCTAATCAATGAAGCATGTATTTGTTAAAGTATACACAAATGCTATAAACTCAAAGAGAATGTTTGGTTTTTCTTTTTAGAACAGATTGAAATCCTGATTATATTCAGGCTACCTGGAAGCCTTAGGGGAAGAAGTGCCTTGTAAATAAATACTGTTATTCCCCCAGGCTCTGAAGAGATGTTCTGGAACATCAACTTGAGCTTAATTAAGGAGTTTCAGCACTATTGAAACTCTCCAGCACTTTTCTCCTGGTTATTTAAGAAACTGTCACTGCTGGAAACAAATGTGGCACTCGAGCTATAATTACTTCCAATAAATTTGTAATGATATGGCAGGCCTTATGATTTCCATATTACATTTCCTTTCACATCACTGGATGGTCCAGAGCAATTAAAATTTTCCAAAAAGTTGGAAAACTTCAACGTCTGAGGTATGTCTCTATTTTAATATCCCTAAAATGATATCATGTACCATAAAAATGTAAAAAAAATTACATATCTCAATTTATCAAGGTTTACTTTTATTTTTACAGACCTAATCATACAATAGGACAGAAAACTAAAATAAATGGAAAAATAAACTAAAAATAAATGGAAGGACTTAGAAAAAAATACGTGGTGAGGAAGAAAGGACTAGAAAAAAAGAATAGAAGACAAAAAGGAAACAAAGCTTTTTGCATATAAATAGAGAAAGAAGAGCTGAAGGGAGGGGAGGGGAATGTGAAAAAAGAAGCAGGATGTATCATGTGCAAGTACAAATTCTCTATACATGGAGAATTTTAGAAATACATATGTATTTTAGAAATACATAGTGACTGTTATCACTATGTGTTTCTAAAAATTTTAGAAAAGAAAAACAGTACAGGTCAGAGAACTCAGGGAAATTATAAAACAGTTCTTATTTAAATTTTGATGATTTTCCAACTGATTCACAGATAATTTGAGCAATACGTTTTAATCACAACTTCAACAAACCTTTATGTGGAGGAAAGCATTCAGGAACCAAAGTTAAAGTAGATATTAAAAACCTGAGGGAGTCTGGTTAATGACTGCCCAACACAATAAGAAGGAGTAAGTTTTGGGGATTACGCAACACAGAGGGATGGCAATCCTTCATAATAACCGATGATATAACTTTATGAGGATCTAGAAAAAAAGAGCTTTAGGACTTCAAATATAAAACAATGGCTTGGAGAGAAACATGTTAGTCACCTTTATTTAATCAGCACATATTTATATATTGAAATATCACAATGAACTCCACTAATATGCACTATTAATACATGCTAACAAAAATAAAATGTTAAGATTTGATACTTACAAAATACAACAATGCTAATATTTTTATTCTTACTTTTATTATGGATAAATATTTGTTTGAATTTGTTAGAGTATTCTAACAAATACTCTAGAGAAGCAAAAGTACAAAATGAATAGGTTTATTGAGTTGAGGACGTGGACAGGAGCACACAATCCACAGCAGCTGGACTGTCTCCTTCAACCAGATCCAGAGAGGCAGAGAGTTATATGACCTCTGATTGAAGTGGCACATGGGGTGGATATTGATGACATGTGAGGAACTGATTAGAATTCTCTGTGCATGCAAACAGGAAGGGGAGTTGCAATTAGGGCTGAAGAAGAAGCAGGAAGTGGTAAATGTTCCACTTTGGCCTTCCGCCACATTAGACCACTGCCGTAACTGTACAGTAATTTATACTAGGGCAAGAACCTTTCAGAATTTAAGTCACCTTTATGCATAGAAATATTTCTGACAGCTTAAAACCAGTATTTTTTCAGAACCTATTAAGATACTCATAGTAAAAACGTCCTGGTAATTATTTACATGGAATAAATGTTTAATTTCCCTTTCATGTACTTTTCTGTTAATTAATATTTAAATGAAAATGCCATTTTACATGAATATCTTGCAGTCCAAATTCTAATTCTCATTACCCTGATACTATTTCCTGGAGATAATTGGAAGAAGTATGAGATATCACATAGTCCTTCTTAAAATTCACAATATACTTTACAATAATGGCCAATGTTTTTACATGCACTACAAAGCTTACATAGCAATTATTCAGTTTCCTCCATTTTCCTGTGATGCTTTATCACTGCAGTGAGGAAAGCAAAAAGAAAACAACTTGACAAGAAAGCAAGGATTTGCATGCAAAATAAAAGGGCTGGAAAAAGAAGTTTTGTTGGACTCTGAGCAATTGTGAAAGAAATCAAGTAAAGTGAATGATTTTAAGGACTAACCTTAACACTTGGAGAATGTCAAAAAGCATTCAGCAAGATTTATCACTTGGGACTTAAAGACACCCTGGTTTGAATCCAATCCACTAGGAGATCTAATGTAGAAACTGCATCCTCCCTCTCCTTGCATCAAGATCAAGTATATTTATATAGTGGCATGTATGCACAGGCGTGTGTGTGTGTGTGTGTGTCTGTACCCATCATTGGGTAAATAATGAAAAATGTCAAATAACCATGGAATATAGATAGTTTGAATGTTTTCTCAGAAGTAGAACTAGTTTCAGCATAATCTTTTGAGATTTGTATTTACTAAATTGTATCTTTGATTAGTAATCAGTTGTTCTCAAGGTATGTTTCCTGAGCCAGTTGCAGTATTATCTGGGAATTTGGAATTATATATTCTCAGGCCCCAGCCAGCACTACCAAATTAGAAACTTTCCACTAGGAATTGTAGCCATCTGCATTTTAACAGAGCCTGCGGAGATTTCAGTACAAACACAATTTGGGAAACACTGGTCTCTGTAACACTATATACAAGGCCTATAAACTACAGGTAGCTTTTCATTAGGGTGTTCATCAGGTTTTTTTTTTTTTTTTTTGAGCACCTACTAGGATTTAAGTATTAAAGATATTGTAATCATATAATATTAACCCTGGCATTGTGAAATATACAAACTAGAAATAATAGACAAAAAAGTAAGAAAAGGAACGAAACAGAGTTGTGATACAAAGGTGACTAAAAGATTTAAACAAGATGCTGGGATAGGAATTACAGGGAGAAATTTGTTTTCAATGACAAAATCATGAAGGCCTTCCTAGGGATGTGATTCACTGATTGTTTTGAAAATTACAGCCTGGACATCAACTTTAGCATTACTGAGAAGCTTTTTGAAATGAAGAATTCCAGCGTTTACTCCACACTTAATGAGTCAGTGTCTTTGAACAAGGTCTTCAAGTGTTGGCAACATATCTGTAAACACCATAAGAAGCAATAAGATAAAATAAAAAGCCAACTAACTGGTGGGGTGCCTTGCTCCAGTCAGTTAAATCTTTGTGTGCAAAGATCTTATAACAACAACAAAAAAATCTCAGTATGATATTTTAGAGTCTCTATGAAATTCAAACATTTATTCCTTGGGCAACGAGACTTAATACTATCAGAAGCAAATAACAAAATCTGCTCTACTATTTGCTGCTATTACTAACAGAAGATCATGACCCATCACTAATCACATTTGTTTAATAAATCTCAGATCTATTACAAGAAATTTCTCTAAAGGACACTTAATTTCTGGCCGTTATTTTTCTGTGTGAAAAAGCTGAGATGTCATATTGTGGTTAGTTTCATGATTCATGTTTTATGCAACCATTTAAAATTAGACTGATTTGTGGTAAGAAAAACAAAAGATCAAATTAAGTAATTTTTATAAGTCAAGAAGCAGTATAGCTCCAAAATGTTATTTGAATGATGGTGTTTTCTGAAAATCACATTTTTACTTCTGTTAAAATATTGTTATATCTGGATTCCAATATTACATTATTTATAAAAACCAAACTTTAAGTTACTCCTGTAGTTAAAAAAATAGCATGTCCTCTTATGAAAAAAATTTAAACAAAATTTAAAAAATTCTTTTTATATACTGCCAGTTCCCTGATGCTAAGGTTTATGAATTATGAAGGCCACTCTGAAAAAGAAATGGTCACTGACTACTGCTTTCTCTTGAGGTTACTCAGCCAAGCAAGTACTAAAAAGGTAGCAACTTTGCATTTTCCAATATCATTTCATGCCAGTTCCACAAATCATTTAAAACAGTCTCCTATGGTTGGAGTTCAACCTCCTACATTTTGAGAATTATTACATGGTAACTTATGTTCTATAGATGGAGGTGGGAATAAGCCCTTTTTTGCACTAAATTCCAAAAAGCAGGCTTATTTCTCAGTTAAAAAAATACAATGTCAACTGATCAAGTCACTTTACATATACTTCTTATATATATACAATGAAATGAGAAAAGTGAATTGGGAACAGATAATCCTTGGGGTGTGAACCACCTCTGACAATCCATCATACTATTTCTGGGACAGCATTACACATAGTTAAAATGTAAATTGAGTTTAACCCTAGACTGCCACCTATTAGTTCAGAGACCTTCTTCATTGCACTTATTTAAGCCACAGTTTCCTAAGATAAAGTAATAAAAAGTCATAATTCATAAGATAATGGGGATGTTTAAATGAAAAGTAGCAGGTGAGATTTGTAAGACACCTAATACATGTTATGTGTTCAATAAATATTGCTTTAATAATTAATATTGTTATTTGCAGGCAGGAAGTATTAATCTGAAAATTTAGCTACAAAATGACAAGTAAACACTGTCACTCTTACAGATTTTTAAATGTGATTTCTATCAAAAAGTTTACCAGATACCAGTGGGTTATTTTTCTGAAAAGGCATGATGCATTTGTGGAGGGAATTTGGTCTCAAATAAATTCCAGTGATGCTTGGCGTTATCTGATCATTTCAGCAAGGACTATGTTTGTTTTTACATTTGATTTCTAGTACATAGTCATCAAAATCACATATTGCTTAAGGTTAATCACCATGATGATGTGATTCAAAATTATCACAGTCATGTATTTAATAATTATCCCAAGGATCCACTCATTCATTTTTGATAAAACATGAATCTCAAAAAAAGTACATCATTTCATCATTTTCAGGACCATACCTAACAAGCACATTATAAAAAATGGTTTACCTTGCTAGTTATGATTAAATTGTGACCATTCAATTGGGTACTTATGCACTCAACCAGAACATTCTAAACACTTGTCTACTGTACTCTCATCTCTAAGCTTAGGTGTAAAAAATACACTCAGGGACTTTTTAAATGTATAATGCATACTGCAGTACGGTGTTCATAAACAATTTTTTAATATATAAACAATAGCATACAGCACTTCATTTAGTGATTTAATAGATAACATAGAGTAATACAGTGCATTTAGTTTTTGTTCTTATATGTATCAACTAATTTAATCATCTCAGTACCTTAAAAGTAATACTTACTGTGAAGTCATATATGTAAAAAAACAGGAAAAAGTAGAAGACAGTTGTCTTCATTCCAAAGATTATCCACTGTAGATGGGACAAACATTAGCTGAAACCTGCTTTTGTTGTGAATTTTTTTTCTATCTCGAGTATTTAGTTTTCCAGTTTTATGCCACTCAAAGCAAATGGTTTCTAGATTTATATCTATCAAGGTAATTCAATAATTCTATTGCCAAGACAAGTACTTTCTCTGAAGTTCACATAGGAATCTTCCAATATTAAAACATTTATAAATCCCTATGTGGAAATGTTTGTGTGTGTAATATAATGCTTTCTTCCTGGGCATGCATTATTTTAAACATTTCCTTTGGTACAAAGGACTGGGGATATAGCTCTCAAGTAGGGTACTAGCCTAGTATGGCAAGGCCCTGTGTTCAATACCCACTACTACAAAACAAAACATTTCAGCTGGTGACCACCACCCTTAATACCCACCACTGGTGAAACTTTTGGTTCTAAAACTAAATCAAATATCATCACACTGGGCAGTGTTAAGATTGATACATGTGTCAACTTGAGAAGTTTAGAAATTTAACTAAGAGACTTAGCAGGGAACCAGAATCCTTACTTTGTAAACATCCTCATCCTGTGCAAGAGGAGGGCACATGGATTTTGTGAGTGCGACACCCACTCTGGAGGGGGAATAGGGGAGGAGATGGTGGCTTGTGCACAATATAAGGAAGGAAAAATAGTCTTGCTTTTCCCATTTTTGCTCTGCCTGTTTTTGCTAGCTGCTGCCTTGAAGTACTGCCTCAGTGTCATGCCTTCCTGCCTTAGAGCCAACTGATGATGGAAAATCTCCACAAACTGTGAGCTAAATAAATCTTTCTTCCTTTCATTTTGAGTGTTAGATAATTATTTTGTCCCAGTAATGAAAGAAAAGTAACAAAGACAGCCAGTGTCTATTTCTTATTTCTAAATCACATATCAAAAAAACTGCATTATCAATTACTGTCACTATTTCATGAAGGTATAAATGAAACAGGCATAATTCTTATGGATAATCATGGTACTGGGTTTCAATGCTCTTTTTCTTCTATGAATTCTCCTATGCTAGGGCAGGCCTGATATCTTATTGCATTGCTAAGGTCACTCATCTGTTTTGAAGATCTGAAAAAATCTCCATGAAATAATCATCTCTAACATAATATATTGGAAAAAATTAAAAATATAATGACAAAACTGAAAAAAGACATAACTGATCTTTCAGTATTTACTGTATGACAGTTACTAGGCAATGTGCTTCTCATACAATTTCATATAAACCTTACAAAATCCCTATGCCCAGATTAAAAACAAGAGAAAAGATATTCAGAGTACTTAAGTAGCTGATAAAATCTGACACCATTTTGTAGTATCAGCTCTAGGATACAAATCCAAGACTGTCTAGTGTGAGAGTAAATTATTTCAACTTTGCAGGTAATAAATGACATCTAAATTCTGTGAAAGTTAACAGTTTGCAATGTACAAATAGAAATTTGGATTGATTTTTAAAAATATACATTAAAATTTAACTGATTAGAGTTAAAGAATATCAGTACTTATGTTCTATTTGCAACAAAGTTAGTGGAAAATTATATTCATGATCTGAAATGCAAATTACACCTTGCAGAGTGGTGTGTAGCTGAATGCAAATAAGTTTCACTTTGCAGAACACTGACTGAAGAACTCAATGTCAGCAAAACTGAGATGCTCATCATTGATTAGAAAAGATCTTCACATTTGTTTGGTTAAAAATAAACTATGAACAAGAGATGAAGTCAGTGTTATGAGATAAGCTATTTTCTACCTCTAAAGTGAGAAGTTAATTTGAAAAGCTTGCCTCCCTTCTAAGTACAATTCATCCCATTTTTTGCTTTCTTGATTATGGTGCTTGATGAATAAGATCCATACCTGGAAACAAAATTTTATTAGCATTGGTGAAAAACTATTACTGTTTAGTACTTTAGTTCTGGTTTGGTAAATTACCACAGGGTTGTGTCTGCATCATACAACAGAAGAGTATTCAAATTACAAAGAGAACTTGAATCTTGGTTAATTGTGCCAGTACAATAATATTCATGAATCATAGATATACGTAACTATGTGTACATAAACAGAGATATTCAGGAATATTTCTGTAATGCAAGTTGTCACATTAGAAATAATGGCTAGGGAATATTTAAGAGATTTTAATACTAAGCCTAGTTGTAGATTTATTTGACTTTCTGCTTATTTCTTACCCATAAAGAATTTGGATATTATGGTATCAATAATTTCTTTCTTTTAAATTAATTTGATTTTTGAATTTAGCAGTTAGATTTTTAACTTCCTTATAATCATAGAATTGTGTGTTAGCTGCTGAATCATTAGAGTGATTTAAAAAGAAACTTACATGTTTTAGGGATTTCATGCTTCAAGCATTTAGAGTTAATTGGTTTCTAAACAACTATTGTAGCACAGAATGAGTACTAGGTGCTTTATATAACTGATCCCTCATCTTCACAGCTTTATCAGATTTGAAACATTTTATTAGAGACAGAGCAATTGATAGTTGGTAAAAATTGGGATATACTTACACATCAAAGTTACGTCTTACTTGAGTTTCAGAATTAACTGTTTTGTATTTTATTTCTGAAATATAAAAATTTAATACAATTTCATTTTATGCCAAAACCTCAGATTTTTTGTCTTTTGCTGACTTCATTGTTTGTTAACTTTCATTTTTTTCATAAAATTTTCACAACGAATCTTTGAGAAGACAGCATCTTCAAAATATAATTCTTGATACAGATAATAAATCTCTTTTCAAGAACAAATAAGAGTTGTCCATAAGACGTTAAATTCCCCTGTTATTACCATATGATTTGAGAGGTAGTTATTAGGTTTTAAAGAAAACTCAAGCACTGTGCCTGGCATATGGTGTATTGAATGAATCTTTGCCAATAATGTTATTGCTAAATGCTACTGTTCTTATTATTCTTTTTCTTGTTATCGGTATTGTTATTGGAATCACTTGGATGATTTAAGAAAGATCTATAGTTTCTCCAGAAAAATAGGCAAATCAATGAAATATTGACATACTTGATAAGTAACTCAAAATTACAAAAATAGGAAGCAAACATACAATGTTGGATGAGAGAATAAAGTAGCTATATTTGGAGGATTACCAAAGAGTCTTTGGCTCATTTTTCTGGATTATTAATGCTTTTGGGATAGAGTAGGAAATAAAAATCTATTTAACTTATTTGTATACAGTTCACTGATGATAACAGCATCATGTTTCAGTAATCCTTGTCTTATGTTCTCTATAGGGAATAACAAGACATGCAGGAAATCTTAAATTTACCTCTGTCTATCCATGAGATTTAAATAGCTCCTGTGAACACTGGCTTCTCATTTTTGGAATGCTATTGATAATAAACCTGTATGTTTGAGTAGTGATGACTGTTACCTTAGTTGTATGTGTAAAGTGCCCAGCACATTGCTCAACAAACTTCAGCTATTGGTAGTATCAACTTTGTTTTCCAATTTTAGTTCAAAATACATCAGAATACTTTAGCAAATAATCTGAAAGGTGATGTCACTGGTTTCAATGAAGCAGCTGCCTCACCTGTTAAATCTGTCAGAATAATTTGAATCTATAAATTTAGTTTAAGTTACCTATATCTTAATATTTGGTCTCATGTCAGATTAAATTTTCTGGAAGCTGTCCCACTGGAATATTGAAAATTAATGCCTTCATGGTGTTATTCATACATTAAGATCCTCCCTGTGGAGAAATATCTTGTCTCTCCATTAATTTTGAGAGACAGTTTTTCAGAGTACATCAGTCTGTGTTGAAGGTTATTTTCTTTCAGGGCTTGGAATATTTTGCTCCTAGCTCTTCTTGATTTGATAGTTTGCATCAAGAAGTCCACTGTGATTTTGATGAGGTTTCCTTTATAGGTGATCTGTTTCTTTTCTCTGACCGCTTTTAACATTCTGTTCTTCTGATGGATTTCTGGGATCCTGATTATTATATGTCTGGGTGTAGATCTGCTTTGGTTGTAGCTGGCTGGAGTTCTGTATGCCTCATATAACTGAACATCACTTCCATTTCCTATGCTTGGGAAGTTTTCCTTAATTATTTCTGTGAATAGCCTTTTTATTTCATTTGTATTTTTTCCCTGCTTCTTTGTTTTTGTTTTTTATTCTTGTTATAAATCCTCTTGTCGTCGTCCAGTTTTTGTATCATTACTTCCTGATTGCTTGTTATTTTTATGAGATCCTTCCTTTTGCTATCATACATTGCAAATCTATCTTCAAGTTTTTAAAGTCTGTCTTTAGTTTCTGTCAAAAAGTTTTGCCAGCTTTCAATGGAGTTTTTAATTACCTGATATTCTCTTTGGATCTGTTTCATGTATTCTAGATTTTGTTTATATTCTTCATCAAAGGCTTCTCTCCTTTCTCTGGGTTCCTCCATTCTTCCATTTGTGTCTTCTTGAGGAGTGCCTAGTATTTCTTTTATTAATCTTCTTATATCTTGCTTCACTTGAGTTAGAATTTCAGATTTAAATTCGTTAATGAGGTCATGGAAGTATTTCTTTATTTTTGTTGAGGCTGTGTATGATTTTGCATGTTTTCTGACCTTGACCTCCTCTGTATTTACCTCTTCTGGGTTTATTTTCCCTGTGTCAGCAGTTGGAGGCTTTTTGTTGTTTCTTTGTCTTGTCATGTTTCTGGTTTCTTTCAGACAGGTGAATGATGAATGTCTCAGAACCTTTTCATATTGCTTATAGTTTTTCTGAAGCATACTGGCTAGGGGATTACTGCCCTCTCCAGTTTGCTGTTTATCTGTGAGGTGCACATAGGGTGATGTCAAGACTGCTTTCTTCTAAGGGAAATCTATGGCTGTCCAACAACCAACTTCTTAAACACCAGGCTCTACATCTAGAAAGATCAGCCATTCAAATAAAGACATGCTCTTCCTTAAATCCCGCCACCATTGTGCATGTGAGAGGCTCCCAGAATCCTTCCAATGCAGGTTGCAGCCAGTAGAAACGCAGAGACAGTATTTGTATAACTAGTTACAGTTTTTCCATTCTCTATTGATTTTGGCTTAATCATACCACTGCAGGGGTTCCACTGTGGACCAGAGCTGAAATATTTCTTCCTATTAGATGAAAAGTGCACTCTTTCCTAATGCTATGACAAGACAAAAAGCTATCTTTTCATGTAAAAATCTTTCCTTTTGCTTTTTTCTGTTAAGTGATGGCAATAGCATATATTCATACTTCTCATGGGGCTCTTTGTATATTTTTCTACCCCTCACTTACATGTGACTAAAGACAACCACCAGCAGGAATCCTCAGGGATATGACTGAAGCTTTATGATAGTTTTAAATTATTCAATTTACATTTTTTATTCCACCTTTGGTACAAATTAGGAGCTCTCTGTGTTCTTTAAAACTGTTAACTAGGAACAATGAACAGTAGTTAGCCAATTTTGCTTTGGAGTATATATTTCACAGAAATTGAGTGCATGAAAAGAGAAAAGACTATTCTGAAAGCAAAGACACCTCTCTTGCTCTCCACCTTCTCTTTTCTCTACAGCTCTCTGCCTTTCCTCTCCTCATTTCTCCTTGTTCCAATAGAACATAAAACCCTCACACTCAACAAAGATCAGTCTAATTACCTAGAATATAAGGCCATTACATACTTGAATCTATGACTAAACTCAGAATGCAGGGATGTGCTATGTGTGTGTATTTAGTATATGAAAACTGGAGCTATATTCAGGTAGACTTTTTGTCAAAGTGTCCAGTTACTCTTCTTTTTGCTTCTTTCTCTTCTTACAAAGTTGTCTCTAAGATCTACTTTTCCTCTTATTCTTGTGTAGAATTAGAAATATTCTTTCACTTAAATTCTAGCTCTTATAGTTTTCATCTGCATCTTGATCCATCAACTATCCCATCTCTGTTTCTTCTACTCTTATATATTATCACTTAAAGAAAAATAATTTTAATACTGAAGATGCCTTTTAAGGGACAATCAGATGCCCTTTAAGGGAAAATCTTTTCTCTATTTCTACATCTGCATTCCTACACAAATGGGCTATATATACAAGATGCTTATTTCCTCAAATCTCTTTTCCCTCATATATTACTATTTTCTTCAAAATCTTCTCTTCCTCATATTTGAGAGAATTTACCAAATCTATTATTTCTCTCACTTCTGTCCTCTCAGAAAAATAAAAGCATGTTTATTTGGACAGTAGCATAATTCAATATGTACATATATTACTACAAATACCATCATATTATGAAGCCAAATGGATGTCAGGAAAGATGAGAGTATAGAATTGTAATCACAGACCTATTGTATAAGACTGAAATCTTATTTAAAACTCCATTATAAAAAACATGCTTCTATCAGTCTTCAATGTCTATCAATCTTCTCCATTCTAATGGAGGTCTTAAATTTGATATTACTTATTTTCATTGCTTACCATGTGTCAACAATTTCAGCAAAATGTTTAAATAAATAAATCATATATATATTTTTTTCAACTACAAGTGGTGGTTTATGCAGAAAAAACATCAAAAAGTATTCATTTGATTTTATACTTTTAGAAAAAGAAATACAGTACTATTTGTTTTACATTTTGTCTAACTGTATGAAGTCATAACTTTAGTTCATTCTATATGAAGCAATTAAAGTACAATTTAGGAAAAGTAGATAACAGACTATATACATACTTCTTGATTGAGCAAAGCTAACACAAACAAGACTTTATTTTAGAGAATGGAAAAATTTCAAGGAAAACTGCAAAAGCTGTGAAATATTGGAGAAGTGCACATACTTCCAAGTGCCTCAATTAAAACAAACAGAAAGAAGAAATTTTCAGAATATTCAAATGGCAAGCCATTGCTTAAAACATGAGAATATAAAAAATAAAAAATATGGTACAAGTTTTATCAGTGCAAGATTCAATAAATGCTAAAATACATATGTTAACTCTAAGTTTCTGTGAAATATTCCACTCATCATCCCACAAAGTGATGGGAATAATTAGAAATTTATTCACATATAACGTAGTGTAATAATTAATACCTTGTGTTAACTTGACAAGTTAACAAGATCAACTAAGCAACTCATCAGAGGACTAGAATTCTGACTTTATAAACATCCTCATCCTGTGCAAGAAGAGGGCATGAAGGAGCTGCAGATTTTGCTCAGTGGCATAAGCACCTGCCTGGCAAGGGCAAGGTCATGAGTTCCATCCCTGTACCAATAAAAAAAAAAGAGGGCATGGAAATGGTATGAATGATACACCAGTCCTAGGTTGGGTAGCCTTCTTACAACATAAAGGAGCAAAGTGGATCTGCACTCTCCCTCCCTTTTCTTGCCCCTATTGCTTTTTCTGTTTTCTGCTACCATTGACAGTTGCCCCTCTGCCATGCCACCCTGCCTAGAAGCCAGCTAATTAAGGACTGAAACCTCCACAAACCGTGAGCAAAATAAACCTTTGCGCCTTTAATTTTGGGTGTTGGCCATTTTATCTCAGTAACAAAAGAAAAGGAACTAAAATCAAATTTGATACCAGGAGTAAGGTCATTGCTGTGACTAAACCTGACCACATGGTTCAAGAGCCTTTAACAATGGCTTGTGAGAAATGTTTGGAAGGGTTCAGAGATATTGCTTGAAAGACTAAAGCTGGAATGCCTTAGGCTATATCTTATGAAAGATTCTAGTCAGAGCTCAGATCAGAAGGCTGATAGAAATCCTGCCAGTATAAACCAGGCTCAGGACGTTTCTGCTGGGAAGGACTACATCGGTTGTTGGAGTCCAAACAATGTGTTATTGCTTAGCAGAAAGTTTGTCTGCATTTTGCATTTGCCCAGAGACTTTACCTGTGACTAAGATTAAGGATGGCAGAGTAATTCATTTGGTAGAAGAAATTTCAAGGCAGTCAAATGTTGAGGCTGTGGCACTGCTATTATTGGGGACTTTTAGCTTTAGAATTAATGTAGAGAATCAAGAGCAGAGGGTCCAGTAAAATGATTTGAAATGGTGTGAGTTTAGCCAGAAAGGAAGCTCGAATAAAGATGTGGACTACAAAGATACAACTGAAGAGATACTGACTGCTGAGAAGAACAGGAGAAAAGAAAAGATGGTGTGAGGGTATCACAAGAAACAGTAAGTCATCACACTTTGCATACTGAGAATTGCAAAAATGAAGGACTTTGCTTTGAGGAGAAAGCCATAGAACATCCTGTTCCAGAACTGTGGTAGCCAAATTATGTTCCAGAATGACAGGAACATAAAAAAAATTGTTGCTCAGAATTGGACTTAAGAGTGCCCAGCAATCCAGGAAATCCACCTGTACAGCCAAGTGAGAGAAAAACCTGGCAACTGTTACAACTGGAAGTAAATTTTGCCATCATCCATGTGGCATTGGTTTTAGATATGTGCAGAATGCAAGAATTATGGGGTTAAGAAGGCTTCCATCTCAATTTCAGAAGGCCTGAGAGAATAGGCAGTATGCCCCAAGAGGGAAATGTGTAAGGTGTGAGTGTGAAGCCAAAGATACGTACAGTAAAGACCCAGAAGTCTAAAAAAGCCAAAAATGTGGATCATCTAACAAAATCTACAAGGGAACAAAAAGGGCCTATGAGAAAAGCTGTAGGAGCCATAACCACCAGAAGTGCCATAGGTTTGGAACCATCCGAGCCCTTTGGCACTCACAGACTGCCTCAGATGATGAACTACAAGACTTAATGCTTGCCCTGCTAGATTTTGGACTTGCTTTGGCCTCAATCCTTTATATTCTCCTGTTTGTAACTTTGGGAATGAAAACATTTATCTTGTGCCACTGAACACTAGAAGTGTTTAACTAACTTTTAATTCATACAGGGGCTCACAGCTAAGTTTGCCTACATCTCAAAGGAGACTTGGGACTTGGACTTTTCAACAATGCTGAAACTGTTAAGACTGTGGCAAGTCTTAGAGATGGACTAAAGGCCTTTTGCAACAGGATATGTGCATGGTCTTTAGGGGGACAGAGGAATGTTACAATGTTAATAGACTTAATACTGGTTCTTAAAGATTTTAAAACTGTGTTACAATGTTCAAGTTGTAAAATGATAAGAATAAGCATGTCTATGGAGACTTGCTTAAAGAAATGCTTCTGGTTACCAAGTTAACAAGGGCTGGGTTATAATGCTTAATACATAGTGTCAACTTGAGAAGTTTAGAAGTTTAACTAAATGACTTAGCAAGGGGTCAGAGTCTTCACTTTGTACACACCAACACCCTGCAAGAAGAGGGCAAGGAGATGGCGTGAGTGCTACACTGCTCCAGCTGGGTGGCCCCTTTACAATGCAAGGGAGGAAAAGAGGCTTTGTCTTCTCCCTTTCATATTTATTTATTTACTCTTTTTGTTTTTGTTCTCTTCCACCACCATCAACTTTTGCCCTAGTGCCATGCCACCTTACCTAGGAGCCCGCTAATTATGGATTATAACCTTCAAAATCTGTGAGTTAAATAAATCTTTCCTCCTTTTACTTCAGGTGTGAGACAGTTTGTCTTAGTAATGAAATAAAAACAACCAAGATACCTATTAGAACCAGGTTGGAAAAATTGAAAGACCTGGTAATATGTGACCTATCCAAGAAAGTATAATTATAAGAAAAATAAAAAAAATTTTAAAATGTACAATAAGAAGCTCAAATAGTACCAAGTTACTATTTTTTAAAAAAATAGACTGGGCTAAATCAATTGTTAAACCAATTGGTTGTTTTATAGTTGTGCCATTTCTTTTATTTGCCATCATCTCAGAATATATTTGAGCAAAGGAAAATTACCAGAATAGAATCATACTGAAGCCAATGACATCATCAGAAATAAGACTACTTTAACTCCTATACAATGTTAGCTAAATATTGTTTCACATTATACAGTCTAGCCTCTTCCAAACAAAAGTCTATCACATGAAGAAATTCTTGTTTGTTACTGTTAACAGAACTATCTCTGGTGTTTTATTATTTTTGATGTTGTTTTGTGATTTAATAGGAAAACTATTTGTGAATATTTAAAATAGTCTCTAGTCTCAGTTTATTACATGCTTTCTTGAAGAAACTGTTTCATGATTTCCAAATACCTTTAGCAATACTCAACACAAACATGTTCTTTTTTTGGTGTGATAGATTTTAATCAGACAGAATTTAAACCTGTTACATTCTTTAAAGCTAACTTGCCATCCAGAATTATTTTTATAGTCTTAGATATTCTTTTAAGATAACTTAGCTTGTAAATTATATCTATCTTTACAACTCATATTACACTATAGTTTAGGCCTCAACAATGCCTTGCTCATTTCCAAATGTGTTTCATTTATCTTTTATGGCATTTCTTTTCATATCTAAAAGATCACCATTTCTTGGAAATCTGAGATGGATATATTTTAGAAGCAGAAGAGAGTGAATGCAGGAAAAGTGATAATCAATGAATAGAATACTAAAGCCAGAAAAAAAAAAACAATACCACTGAAAATCATGTTTTTATAAAATCACAAAAAAATCTTTTATGTTACTTCCAAAGTATCAATTATATGTTATGTAGCATAGTCTGATGTTTAATTTTTATTCAATATATTATTATTATAAAAATGAATGAATAAGTTTATAAACCTTTGACAGAACAATAAAATTTAAACTAGTTCTTCAGTTAGTGCCCACAATTTTAGTAGAAAACTTTAAACATTTGAGCATCTCATTTTATGAAATATTAATGAAAAAAACATTGGGAATTTACTTACTCTTAATAGGTACATGTAATTACCTTAGTTGTTTTAACATGACCCCCCTAAAACTCAAAGAAATCATAAAACAGCTGGTTGCTTAAATATTGACACTCAGATGTTATGCTCCATAAAATAAAAGTTAAAAAATGTCTCCCATTTAATGTTGTAACTTGCATTGAAAACTATCAAAACACATAAACATTATTTAAGCCCCACTTACCTCAATTAGTTTAAATTCACCTCATTTCAGTTTAAATAATTATAGATTTTTTTATCTTTAGGAGAATGAAGTTGTGTGTTACATAGTAAGTAATAATGTAGAAAGTTTCCTCTATATACTCAGATATTTTATGCAAATTAAAAATAGATATAGTAAAATATTTTTATCAAGAGCATAATTAAATAGAAAAATTTTAAACATTTTAAAAGAACTAATGGAAACATAAATAGAAACAGTAGTATACAAACAGGAGCAAACAAAGAAATTTTGCAAAGGTTCTTTATTACCCTAGTTTTTGGATGTCAACCAGTATGAGGTTTATAGATTATAATAAGTTGTTAACTATAAAATAGTTTTATAGTGATCAAAAGGAAATGCAAACACTAAAATTAGCTCATTTGAAATCAGACAAATATTAGCATGCTAGATAAAAAGATGCCTTTATTTTTGTCTGGTTAGGAGTAGTATATAGTTCTGATACAGAAATATCCAAAAGTCCAAGAAAGATGATGGTGGATTAGACCTTCTGGCAATGAAGCTACTTCACAAGACATAAAGAAATCAGCTATTAAAGTACTTGAGGTTAGCATAATGACACCAAAAGTTTCAATAAAATACAGAAAATAGTTCAGTATCTCATCAGAAAAATGTAAAAAAGTCTAAAGTAATTTTTATAAATCAAACAGAAATTCTTGACTTGAAAAATGAAATATAGTTGGAAGGCAACAGTAGCAGAACAGACCTCTCTCCCCAAAATAAATAAAAGAATCAGTACACTCACATATAGACTATTCGAAAATATGCAACTGTAGAACAAAACTATTAAAAAAATGATGAAGAAAACCTATAGAAACTTTATGGCCATACAAAAAAGAGCAAACATTTGATTTATTGTGATTCAAGAATGACATAGAATGTCAAAGGTCTAGAAAGCTGATATAAGAGATAGTAATAGAGAATTTCCCAAACTAGAAAACAATACAAAGCATAGAAGTACAGGATAGTCAAAGATCACCATTGATATTTAACTCTACCAAATAACCCCCAAAAGCTTTTACAATCAGGGGCTCAAACATGAAACCTGAAGAAGAGGTGCTTGAGGTTTCAAGAAAAAACAAACAAATAATACATAAAGATTCCCAATTCACCTGTCTAAGCAGAAACTTTACAAGAAAAGAGTGAATAATGTGAGATTTTACACACTGCTGAAAAAAAAAAGAAAAAGAAAAACTGCCGAATGATAACATAGCACAAAGCAAAGCTATTCCTTAGGAATGAGAGATAAGGACATTCTCAAACAAACACAAACTGAGAGATTTATTACTCTCACACCTATAGCATTGATTGCATTATTTGTTTATATAACAGCAACAGGTCTGAAGACTTGGTAATTCTATTATGAAGAAAGATGAATGGTGATTTATAGGATGGAAATTGATTAAGATATATTAAATGCATAGACTGTATTTCCAAAATAAACCCCATAATTGTGAAATAAAAATATAAAACATGAATTAATAAAATAGAAAATACCTGGAATTTAAAAAATCAGCCATTTGAGGCAAGGTCATCAGTTGCCTCACCTACAGAATAAAGATAGAGCTGTTGAAACAAAACTAATTGAGAAGACTGAAAGGGACTTCCAGGGAAAACTGAACACTTTTTTGCAGAAGAAGGTGAATGAAATGTCATTGCACTACTTTAAATTTCACAAAATTTTGCCATGTCCTGTGCAGCCAGTGGGATTCTGAGGCAAGTTTATGAGCAATTAGGAAGACACAAACCCGTAAGAAAAGGAAAGCTATGACCAGATGGGACGGGACACAACCCTCTGATGGAGAGGCAGGAATGTTTGCTGATCCCAGTGTCTTTATTTACTCACAGTAAAAAAAGGAAGGAGTGTATGCTTGGGTCAAAAGTGCTAGGGCTCAGTATTTTGCTAAGAGCATGGAAAGCTAAACATTCTCACAGCTTTTTGAGCCGTAGTTAACAGGGGTGAACACTGAAGGGCTGGAAACTTTCTCATATGCAGTTGAGTTAGAGGTCAACTTGTTCACATGATCTGCCTCTGGCATTCCAAGTTCATGGAACTGACTTTTCTGTAGTCCCAAGGAGTTCACCAACCTCTGGCTCAGCTGCTCCTCATAGAATTTGACAATCAAACTCTAATACGATTGATGAACATTAAGTAAATATTATGGTCTGGATCTAAAATGTCCCTTCAAGGTCTCATTTGTACAGAAATGAGATTTAAGAAGGTGATTGGATCAGCATCATGCTATATTCATCAGTTGATTAACCCACTGATAAGTTCCTAGATAAATGTGCTATTAGGAGACGGATTCTTGTCAGAAGGGATGGTCATTCAGAGCATGACTTAGAAGGGTATATTCTTATCCCTGGATCCTCCTTTTTCCCTCTGCTTCCAGGGTACATGGCCTGTGCAGCTTTCCTCTTCCATATCCTTCTTCCATGCCATTTCTACTTTGGACTGTGGCCTAACGAGGTTCTAAAATCTTTAAAACTATGGGGCAGTATAAACCACTCTTCCTTTAAGCTGGAGGTGGCCACTATTTTGTACCAGTGATGAGAAAATAATCAGTAAGGAAAATCATTAACAGAATGGGGAACAGTGCTATAACTATACCTGACCATGTGGTACAAAAGCCATTGTAAATGGTTTGTGGAAGTATTTTTGAAAGATTTGAAGATGTGGGCTAAAAATATCTTAAAATACTATAAACAAAAATTGATATGACATTCTGGTGGGAGCTCAGAAGACTAGAATAATGAAATAAATGCTGGCAGTGAACAAACTCATGAGATCTCAGAGAGGAATGAAAATTTTATTAGATATTAGGCTAGAGAATATTGTTACATTTTTATTTTTTAAAAGTATTGTTTACATTTTGTCCATATCTTTAGACTTTTCTATGAAGCTGAATTTAAATTTGGCAGACTAAATTAGCAGGCAAAGAAGATTTCAAGACAGCCCCATATTCAGAATGTAACATGGGTCCTCTTAGCTGTTCTTAGCCAAGTTTGCAGTATAAATCAAGAACAAAATATCTAAAAATTGTACAGCTTGACTCAGAAAGAAGGCACCTATAAAATTGGGACCAATGAAAGTGTAATTCCTAGTGTCATTAAATGAAAGCCAGGTACTTTACATTAGGACAATAGAAAAGATGCTTTGAGGGCATTGCTGGTATTGGTCCGATTCAATCCATCACAAGCTCAAAGGTGCAAAATGGTAAATTCCTGTAAAATACTTTGCTTTGAGATACCTCTGAAGTACTCTTCTCCATGGCAATGTAGAGAACTATTTCTCCAAATTTAGCTATCAAGGTACACAGAGGCCACTGCAGTCAGGACACCTTGGCATCATCATTCACATAGTGCTCATTTTTCAGGCATGCAGAATGAAAGGAGTATGATGTCAGGGAGGCTTCTATCCAGATTTCAAAGAAATAACTGGCCATATTACACAACCCTGAGAGCACTGGTAGTGTATAAATTTGTGAGTAAAGTCAATGATGCAGTAGAAATCTCAGAAAGTGAGAGCATCCAGGAAACTAGAATAGATGCTGAGAAAACTTCAGGGAGTGTTCAGAACAAGGACCACCCTAAAAGAAATGCCACACAAAATGCAAATATGATTTCCCAAGCTCTATGGAGCTCATATCTAGGTGCAACAGAATTTCTTTGCCCTGCTGGCTTTCAGAATTATTTGGGCATGATTGTTTTTTATCTACCTATTCTTTCCTTTTAAAATGGGAGGAGAGGGGACATCAAATAATAAGATATGTTGTAACATGTACCAAGTTCCCATGAATGGATGTAATCATTAAGCACTGCAAGCATGCATTAAAAAATAAAAATTCTACAAAAAGATACTATATTTACATTTTAAAAATTATTAAAAAATTCTTATCAGTGATATTTTGCTACTCATTTTCTATTTTTTATAATGTTCAATTATTTTTCTTTTTCTGTCTCAAAATCTTTTGTGGTTTTCTGTTTGTGTATTTTTATAGCTTCTTTTATTGTTTCTGGTGTACATTTTGTAGGTAATTGTTTTGTGGGCACTCTGAGGGCTATAAAACATTAATTTAATCACAAGTTACTTTGAAATAATGGCAATTTAACATTAATCATAAAGATAGGAAAAGAAATAAAGAAAAACTAGAAGACAAAACTAACAAAATGTCCTTGCACTTACTATTCAATCTGTATTTCTATGTCTCATAGGTTTCTGTCTTGCTCATATCTTAACACATAATTATAGTTTTTACTATTTTGAGTTTGTCTTAAATTTTAAAATATAAATGGCTTATACATTATATTTACACCATTAGTCAACTTTTTGAATAATTACTTTTACCACTGAATGTTATACTTCTCATTAATTTCTTCTGATTCTGTATCTCTTTCGTTTTGAATTTTCTTTAGCATCTTGTTTTCTACGTTCTTCCATGTTCTTACAAACAACAAATTTTCATTCTTTTTTAAGATTGAATCCCAAATAATTGAGGTTTGGAAACAATGGAGATATCAATCTACAGATAAAAGCATGAAAAAAATGTGGCACATGAATATAATAGAATCTTGTCCAGTTTTCTTTTCCTTTTTGGTCCCTTTCTTTCACTTTTGCTACAACCCACAAGCAAATTTTGAGGTTACTTCTTCCAGAATACATCCTTTAAGTCACCTCTTTCACTCTTCCAATCATGCTGCTGCCACTTTTCACACAGGCCAGTCACTGACCTTTTAAATAGACTCCTGTTCTACTCTTACATTTATAGCGTCATCCTGTTTTTCACACATTAGAGTAATTCTCATGTAACATAGATCAGATTAAAAATTACTCCAACAGACTTCTAATGTTGTTATGTCTCTTTACAAATACAATTTAGAGATTTTATTTCATTGCCCATGTATCTCATTTCCTGTAGTTTTATATATAAATTTCTTCTTTCCAGGCTTAATGAGTTTTTCCTCCTTTTTTAAAAATATGTCTATGTTAGTAAGTTTCTCATCACTACAAAAAAAAATCCTTTAGATAAACAATGAATAAAGAAGAAATTTACTTGGGCTCACGAATTTGAGGTTTCAGTGCATAGTTAATTGGCTCCATTGCCCTTAGACCTATGGAAAAGCAGTATGTTAAGGAAACCTGACTAGAGCGAAGCTATTCACCGCAGGGTGAGGAAGCAGAAGTGAGAAGGTCACCATCTCACAATTCCTTTCAAGAGCAAGGCAGGCAAATCTCTTTGTAGGTCCTACCTCTTAAAGATTCCATCATCCTTATATGCCAAGCTGAGGACTGACCCCTTTGGGAAATATTACAGATTCAAATTCTAACAACCTTCGAACATGCGTACATAGAAATCCAAAGATGCACAAACAAACAAATGCTACATTGAGATTTTATATGTGTTACTCCTTCTGCTAGGATGTTCTTTCTCCCAGATAGCTCAATAACCTATCTCATACCTCTACTGAAATAGTAGTTCCCCAGGAAGATTCTCTGACCACTGTATTTTAAACTGCACATCTATCATTCTATGTTCTTCTTGTTTTATTTTGTTATATATTTTTCTCTATATAAATCTATGTATGTGTATAGTATTTGTCTCTTCCTCATAAAAATATAAAGTTTATGAGAAAACAAGTTTTTGAGGTGTATCATCCAACATGGAATTTAATCCAATCCTAAGCTGATATTCAAACCTACTCAATTACATTGATAAGACAGAATTGACTAACAGCTAGGGTTTTATTCTGGCCCTGTCTTCCAGCAATTTACACTGAATATTAAAGATAAAATGAAGTAATAAACCAAAAAAAAAATAGATAACTTCAGATGGAGATAACTGGTAAGAAAGAAATATATTAAATGATGTGTTATATAGTAATTAAATAAGGCAATCTAAGAAAACCATTCCTGAGGAAGGAAATTTACTTTTACTTAGGTCTGTAAGATTAATTTTCTGATTATCCTCGGCATTGCCCATGCACTCATGGCCTAAATATAACTCTGATCTTTGAAACAAAATACTTTGTTTATATTATATGAGCTAAGCTGTTTTATACTCACTCTAGAACCGCACATTTCCATTTTTCCAAAATATAAAATATTCTGACTGACCTATCTATTCTGATACATTTAGAAGCACATGATGTGACCTTTTTATAGCTTATGTCACAGCACAAATAGGAAAAAACACCAATTCTATATCTAGTTCCACCAGCAGTTTAGAATACATCCCTACTTTAGTTATTACAAGGTTTTGCATTTTAGTTTTTAATCAGCAAAATAATGTGGCTGAATTCATCATTGGTTGTCAAATCATATTCAGTGGAAGTGACATAAGAGTACTCTCAAAGAAGAGTTAGGTGGAGCAAATGGATTTTGGATATTGAAATAGTAGTTATATGTAAGATTTAACTTTAAAGTGAGCTTTCTTGGATAGGATGATAGATATGTTATAAGAGAATTGAGATGAAATTTTCTGCAGAATCCAGATGCCAGGAATATGATGTTCATAATAAATTCATTTTAAGTTTTCTAGAAAGCACTTTTAAAATACAAAGTTGTTAATAAATGGGTTTTCTACACTGTTTTACCATGACTGATCGTAATCGAATCTGGTTTGTTGGATCGCTGTTTTGTATTGATAGATTTTATTCAAAGCTATTATGATTAATAATATCAAGTCTGACAGTATAGACAACTGCACTTAAGATGACAAGATCCACTAGAATATCCACTATAGTTTGATTATTACCTGCCTTTGAAGTTTTATACTGTCTACAATATTTTATTTTTATTAATATTGTTATTTACTGCTATACTCAATCATACTGCTATATTCAATTATGCCTGTTGATATAGACATTCTATTGAAGATAATAAGAAACAACACAGTAATCATTGTAGATCACCCTGTACTATGGTTTTATACAACTTTTTGGTTTCATGTTTTTATAGGAATTTGTTTTGTTTTGTCTTGCTAAGTTTTGTTTTTCTAATACAGAAAGTATAGAAATACATGCATTCATGCATGTGTACCTGTCTATACTCTGTTTGACTATCTACTTTGTATGCTTTAATTTTGTAACTTGAGCAACTATTTCTAAAAGGACAATATGTAATTTTAACTAGTGATTTCTTATTATGTTTTTTTTTTTTTTGGCATTCTGTATTATCTCTACCCTTTACATGCTTTTGTTTCTCTTTAAATAAAATAAAAAAAAAAAACAAATAGGTTTTACTTTAAAAATTAAATGAAATCCCAAGGCAATTTGGGCTATAAAATCAAAGTTTAACATTCTATGAATCAATAAATTTTATAATCTAGGCTTTGGGTATAAGGAACAGTTTTTAACATAATGTTAATGTAATAATGTTCATATGGCTAAGTAATTATTGAATTTACATAATCTTCTAGAGGACTACACATAGCTTTAAGTTAGAATTTGTTTTATTCTTGCCAGGTTACCAAATATTAGTAAAGGAATAAGCTCAAAAGGCCCATAAATATTTTGAAGTGGCATCTTTAATGGAAGATTAAAGAAGGTATAATCATTTAGTAGTGAATTTTGGTTAATAATATCAGCTTATAATACTATATGTCAATGTTCTCTAACTAACAGGTCCTAGAAATCATTTGTACGAGGTTGGATTATTTCACTATTGCTGTATTCTTCCATTTCTTTTCTTTTGAAGATTTAAAAATAATGAGTGTCAAAATAAGAGCAGTCTCAATTCACTACTTAACTAAAGAAAAAGTTCTTACAACTCTAAGCCTTTGTTTAAGCAAGGTACAAAATGTAATTGCTGTTATAAATCTCTCACAATAACTAGTAACTCCTTCTGTCACACCCAGTGAAAGACCTCAAACTTTAAGGAATTCCATTCAATCTCAGAATATCAGTTTTTGTAAACTGGGTACAAAATTAAGGTTACTTAGCTCAAACTGTGTAACCAACAGTCTCCCAATTTCATTTGACCCAGAGATTGTGATATTAACTCCTCCATAGGCATTCCCTTCTGAGACTATCTTAAAGAAACAATTTACTCTACAAAATAACTAGCAAAAAAGGCAGGAAAAAAACTAAAACATAAAGTTCTAATAAGTATGTTTTAAAATCTAAACACAACAAAGTATTCAAAGATTTTCTTGCTCGGCTTATGGGTTGTAATTCTAAATATTTATATATTTCAAATAATGTTAGCTGTCAATAAATATATCACATGTATAAATATATTGTTTCATTAGTATGATAAAGAAAAAATGTGAATTTTGTCCCAGAGAGAATGACTTTGGCCAAGTAACAACTCAGGCTACAACTGCCTTTACTTTTAACTAACCCACCATGAGCCATTTGAGTTGACTTTTGGATGTCATAAGAAATTTTTTATGTGCTATAAGGTTTGGGTAATTTGCATGTGGGTAACCAGTTATTCCAGTATATTTATTGAAGGTATATTCCTTTTTCCACTAAACTGCTTTTGCATCTTTTTCACAAATCAATTGTCTGTTATGTGGATATCTGTTTTTGGATTTTATATTGGTACTTTGGTGGTTTGTTTATCTTGGTATCAATGCCATTTTGTCATGACTGGTGTAACTTTGTGATAAGTCATGCGATTGGGGAGGGTTGGGGTTCTAATTTTGTTCCTTTATTAAAGTTGTTACAAGTCTTTTCTATTTTTATGGGAATCAAAATGTTAATGTTTTATGGGAATCAAAATGTTAATGTTTAAGAAAAATGATGGTGACAATTTGATAAAGGATTGTGTTTTTTGATCTTTATTATTTTCTTCTATTATTTTTGGTTTTATTCTGTCTTTTATTTTTAATTTCTCAAGGAAAGATATGAGGATATGTTATAACTTTCTTCTTTTCTAATAAATGTACTTGATGTTAAAAAAAACACCAATGTATCAATGAATGGGCAACAAAAAAAAATGTTAACTGTGTCATTTTATAGCAATGGCAGCAGGATTTTCTTTCAGGATCTGCAGACATGTTAAGAAGTACAGTATTCCTCCCCAAATGTCTTCTGCTAGGTGAATAAACATGAGGGGAATTTTACTTGTGATGGACTTGAATTTATCTCCTATACTTAAATGAATTTCAGATGGTCTGTGTTTGTTTTACATGTTAATCACATTATTGTACACTCTGAAACCAAGGAAATCTAATTCATTTGTAATAGAAACAAGAGCGGTATTTCCAAATACCTTCACTAATGAGATGGTAGTCCACCAGTAAAGATGATAAAACAAGTTTCAGACAACCAACTGAAAAAGTTAGTACCCTGAATCTCCATACTTTAGAAGTCATTACCCAATAAAAAGTTAAGACATACACTAGGGAACAGTAATTGATGATTCAATTGCTTTACCTTATATAATTCCATCAATTTTTAAAAAGAAGTCACTCTTAATTTCAAATAGGAAACTGAAGGTTTAAGAAGTAAACTGTTCAGTCACACAGCCAGTAAGTGATAAAATTGGGACCCTAGCAAGTTCGATTTTATTCTGACACCCAAATATGTTTCATTCTGCCTTTCATAGTCCCCTGCAGCAGCAAAGTACTGCAACCCAGTATCCTGACTGGATTGAATGACAATAATCTTCACTCAGAGCTTTTCTGTTTGCATAACAGTTCTAGTTTGTGAACATAGAATATTAATGTGTCAACTCATATAGATATGCCTTTGCTAAATTCACTTCTCATTGTGGCAAAAGTGAAAGTTAAACTAAAAGAAAGAAATCAAATAAAAACTCTGGAGATAAAGATAAACAAGATTAATGTATTTTCTCATTCTTTATTTAAATACTCAGCAATGGTTGGAGTAAGTACTAACCTTTATTTTTTAATTTTATGAAATTTCATACTATTTTCCACAGTGGCTCTATTAATTTACATGTATATATTTGTATATACACAGAAAGGACCAGCGGAAGGAAAACAATTCACCTCATGGTAACCAGAAAGCTAAGAGAAAAGAGAAAAGCCAAGCATAATGATACAACTTTCCAGATCATGCCTCTAGTGACCTATCTTTAACTAGGTCCCATATCCTAATGGCACTTTCAGCTACTAAACCCAAGCATGGATGAACACACCTGGAAAATAAAGGAAAATAAGTTTAATTTTGCTATGTTCACAGAATTTAATCCATGGTTGGTTGGTTCCAAGACAGAAAGAGCAGACAGAAAAGGGAAAAAGAAAAAAGTTGCTTGCTTCATGCCAGCCAGGGAGCAAAGCCAAAAGACAAGAGCCAAGTTCAAGAATAAACCCTTCCATGTTGCTCCCTACCCCCAGGTTACCTCCTACAAGGCTCCACATCCTAATAGCATATGCATGTACTAAACTCCTTAGTGGATGAATACACTGATGGGTATAGCACTTGCATGATCCAATCACCTTCCAATTCCAAATGCATGAGACATCATTTTGCAAATAACAAATATATACAATTTTTATTTCTGAAAAGAGTGATCATTCATTAAAAAAAAGAAAGAAAGAAAGTTGTCAGGTGGATAGCATGAGAGCCTACATCTTACAGTAATGTATCTTAGAGAAAAGCCTGTCAGAGTAAAATCAACCTGCAAGAGAATATTCAAGAAAAGGACAAGAATGATTCCTGAAGATGTTGAATGCCTGGATATAATTGTGCAAAATAATCTTGAATCTTGCTATGTAGATTTTTGAATTTCTGAACCTATTTGTTTCTTTTTTGTGTAAGTTACATGAGCTGGATTTCTAGCACATGTATGATAAAAAGGTCTATGAATATATTTTAACATGAAAGAAAGAAGTATATATCAAAGTGTGATGCACATACAAATCTAAGACAGTTGCTCATTGTAGATTACAAACATGAAATCTTCATATAGAATCTCTCTTTTCTGCGTTAGAAGGCAGTCAGAAAAGCAAAATATGGCAGACCTATGAAATGGATTTTGCTACACAAACCCAATAATAGCTAAACATGTCTATTTATTCTGTGTTTGGCTCCAAAAGTTGCATAGCTTCTTTTCATTCTACAAGTATAGTATTATTGCTTGAAAAGTTACAGCTTCTTAGTAAAGAAATAAGATGTTGAATTCAGTTGTCAAATAGGAGATAATGCATTAGTGTGGAATTAGGAATTAATAAAATGGTCCTAAATATCTATCATTTTCTTCATTTGATTGTAAACATTTTCCTACATAAAAGAGATTTTTTTATTGCACATGTCATACTTCCAGAGTTTATCATACATTTCATGCATAATAAATGAGAAACTTGAAACAATGATTCTTATAGATATGTAAGAATCAATGATTCTTATAGATATATATCTTTAATCTCTATAAAATATTATAGAGATTAGCCTCTACATGTTGAGAACCATGTTACCTCCAGAAACAAAGGACCCAGATTCCAAACACAAAATCAGTGATATTTTTCCTATTTTGAAAAGGTTGCAAAATTATTCTTACCACAGTCATATAGGTTAGGCAAGCTGTTCTCTGTAAATGCTATTAACAGTTCACCTCTCTATGCTAGCTTCCTTTCATTATCTTGCTGATTTTGTCACATCTTCATGTATGGCTTTAGAGACACTTAAATTGACAATGTTTTTGATTTCCAAATAATCTCTTAACTTTTACCTATAGCCTGCACAACAACAGCCAAATGAAACTTCACTCACTTTTATTTACCCCATAAGAATATTTTGGCACATTTGCATTATGACAATTTTTCCATATGTGTCTAAATAAAATTTTTAGAAAAAGCTGAGTAGGATGTTTGAATTAACTATTCCATTCAAATCATCATCCTTTACATACCTACTACACTGCTGATGGCATAAATGCCATACTAATTAGCTTGCATTAATTAGTGAATGTAATCAGAGCTCATTATGATTAATTACACAGTTAAGAACATCTCAAATTTAATTCCCCCAAAATTATTTCATAAACCACATTGCAAATGATGTCGGGTTAAAAGAAAATAGACACAGGGAGAGAGAAGTCAAGATGGCCGATCAGTGAGCAATAAAATACAAAGCCTCCTGGGAGAAACAACTCATATGACAGAATAAAACACCCTGGAGAGACCTAGACAGAGGGAGATGGATCTTCTTGACACAGGAAGAAATTAAAACGTAAAAAAGCTCATCAAATACGTCAGGACTACAACTGAAACAGCTAATAATTACAGGACACAGCATTTTCACGGTGACCCACCAAGTTTGTGCTGGCCTGAATTTGCACCAGCTTGAATCCGTGCTGGTCAGCAGAGCCACCCAGACTCATTCCCGCCGCCACTCACAGGAACCACAGCAGGGCTGAAGTTGGGGGTTGGTGAGCCCAACAGAGAGCAGTGTCGGCTAAGGGATCTTCATTAATCCACGATCAGTGCTAGGAATGAGACCACCCCCATGGAAAGGGTGTGACCAAATGGGCGACATGTTGGAATTGGGCAGAAGGAGCCTGAACTGGGAGTGACAGTGACTTCTGTTGGTTGCTCCCTCCTCAGAGCAGATTCATGGGATTTGCTTGGGCTGGGCCGCACCCCTAACAGGGACCCTATGAGCCATCCCAAATCAATTCCCTTCGCTTGCCATGCACTAACCGGAAAAGGCCCCTGAAGTTTGGCTGGCCCAGTGGGGAGGGGCAGGCGTGAGCAGCCACTGCTTACACCTCAGTGACAAGAGCAGCCAGGAGAGGGTGGAGGTCCCCTGCCAGCATGCTTCAGAGGAAACATGGCCAACAGGGAAGGGGGCTGGAACCTGCACTCTAACCTGTGTGGAGGAAGCCAGGACAATGACAGGAGAGAAAGGCAGGAGGAGGCTCCCAGCCCAGAACCCTGAGAACACTGATCCAGAAGAATGAAAAACAAGGGAGACTGAGGGTGGCAAACACACAACATCAGACATGGCTTCAATGGACATTAAGAGATATCTTCAGGACCTTGTACATGAACTCAAAACTGAATATTAAATCAGATAAAGCAAGATATGAGTAGAGTAATAAAAGAAATGGTCTCAGGAAGCATCTCTCAGGAAGATACAAATGGAAGAAGGGAGGAACACAAAAAAAGGAGAGAAATATTTGATAACAAATATAAATATAGAATACATGAAGCAGATTCAAAGAGACTACCAGGAAATTAAAAACCCCATTGAAAGCCAGCAAAACTGCTTAAAAGAAACTAAGGATAGGCTATCAAAACTTGAACACAAGTTTGCAATGTGTGATCATGAAAGGAAAGATCTCTTAAAAATAACAAGGAAACAGGCAGTAACAATACAAAGGCTAGAAGATGACAAGAAAATCTACAATTTAAGAATAAGAAATGTGAATGAAGAAGCAGGAATACATACAGGTGAATTACAAAGGCTATTCACAGAAATAATTAAGGAAAACTTCCCAAGCATGGGAAAATAAAATGACATTCGGTTATGTGAGGTATACAGAACTCCAGCCACCTACAACCAAAACAGAGCTACACCCATATAATAATCAAGATACCAGAAATTCAATATAAAAACAGAATATGAAAAGCTGTTAAAGAAAAGAAACAGATTACCTATAAAGGTAAGCTCATCAGAATTATGGCTGACTTCTCGACACAGACCATCAGATTAAGAAGAGCTTGGAGCAAAGTATTCTAAGCCCTGAAAGAAAATAACCTCCAGCTCAGATTGATGTATCTTGCAAATTGTCACTAGAACTTAATGGAGAAACAAGATACTTCCATGACAAAGAGGAACTGGGAGAGTTTTTGACCACCAATCCAACCCTACAGAGAATACTGAAGGACATTCTAGAGAGAGAAAACAAAATACTAGGATTTTAGGAACTGTGGCAGAAAGGCCTCAATGAGTGAGGCAGGAAGTAGAATGAAGGAGAAAACTAGACAAACAAAGGCAGAAAAATAGCATAGCAGAAATGAGGCAGAGAAGGATGGCTAGAATCTCTAACATAGATGGCCTTGATACACTATATTGTTAATAGTGCACCAGGATTTAAAACCCACATTTCTCACACCTCTCTGCTTAGATGTATTATATTCTGTTCTAGTCATTCTACCTGTACTAGATTTGAGGGCACAGACAGTAATCCCGAAAATAACAGGATATAGTACAGTAATCATCCTTAATTTCCTATTAACTTAATCTAAAGCTTTGTATAACCTACACTGTTTTACCATGACTGATCATAATCAAATCTGGTTTGTTGGATAGCTGTTTTGTATTGATAGATTTTATTCAAAGCTGTTATGACTGATAGTATCAAGTCTGAGAGTATAGGCAACTGCACTGAAGATGACAAAATTCACTAGAATATCCACTCTAGTTTGATTATTACCTGCCTTTGAAGTTTTATACTGTCTACAATGTTTTATTTTTACTAATAGTGTTATGTACTGCTATATTCAATTATACTGCAATATTCAATTATGTCTGATGATATAGACAATTCTATTGAAGATAATAAGAAACAACACAGTAATCATTGTAGATCAGCTTGTACTGTGGTTTTATATGACTTTTTGGTTTCATGTTTTTATAGGAATTTGGGTTTTTTTTGTCTTCCTAGGTTTTGTTTTTCCCTCTAATACAGAAAGCATACAAATACATGTAAAGACTCATGCATGTGTAGCTGTTTACACTCTCACTGTTTGAATATCTACTTTGTATGCTTTAATTTTGTAACTTTAACAACTATTTCTAAGAGGACAATATGTAATTTATCAACTAGTCATTGCTTATTGTTTTTTAAATTCTGCATTATCTCTACCCTTTACATGCTTTTGTTTCTCTTTAAATAAAAATTTAAAAAAGAAAATAGACACAAATACCTTTCTGTCACATTCAACATCACATTCCAACTATTCACATATGTGCATATGTAAGTTTCTAGATCACGACAACAATTACATTTCTGATTTGGAACTTGTTTCCAAAGGAATTGTTTGAACTTCATGTTGACCTCAGCATGTTGACTTCATTACTTAAGTCATGTCCTATAGTGATATGTCTTCCTCCTGCTATATTGAAAATAACCTCTTGTCATACAAATAGTCAAAACAGTCCTAACTCTCACTTCTTCCCTTCTTATGCCCCTCCCTACTATTCTTTCCTTTCTTCCTTATTGCTTTTTATTCCTTAGAATTTACTCAGATGTTTTTATATGCCATGATAGAATATAGGGTAACACTGAGCAGTACAGAAAAGCCATTTCATTCAAGGAATTTGAAATTCAGTGGATAAAAGTAAGATACATACATGGAGAGACATTTTATAATAGAAATATGGCAAAATATTATTTTTTGAATTGTGTGGTATATAAATGCAGACATTCAATCAATAGTTCATTCAGTTTTGCTATGTGGTTAAAAATCTCGGAACAAAATTTTAGATAAAATTCAGTACAAGAGTCAAAAATAAAATATTCTATAAAATGTAATAATTACTCTTTAAAGCTGTTTAAAGTATTACTGAAACTAACTTTATCTAAGCAGTCAAGGAATAATTATCAGCTTTCCAAATTGAGTCCATAATGAGCATTTCATCTTCACATCCATAGTGTGAGAGCCATGTGGTTTAGAAAGTTGAACTTTCTCCCAGGACTGAGTTTTATTTGTTCAGATAACCTCAGATTATGCCAGTAAGCATATGAAAAATTTCTTGCTCAAGATTAGGTTAAAACAATGTTCATGTGACTTGGTTGGAGCTAAAGCAGTAAGAGCAAGTATGTTTTGAGAATATAGGAAAGTAATTTTTCTCGGTTTTGGGAAACATGATACCAGAAGCCATTTTTGTCTCTGTTTTGGATAGTACAGTAAGATTTGCTTGATAACTTGGATGGCTAAATTCATATTTTTATCATAACAGAAATAAGCCTTAAGATGTGACTACCAATTCAAAGACTTTGATGGCATCTTAAAGCCAGTGTCAAAACCAATCTAATTTACCCCTACTTTTAGATTGTAGCAGTCAGTATTATTTTCATTACAAAACAAATGTTCAACCTCGAGGACTATTTTGCAACTTATTTTTTAAATATACTACTTTTAGTTTGTCAATTATCATTGACCAGATTTTTTCAGTGTTGTACAACCCTTGTTGTAGCCTAGGATAATATCCAGAAAATATCTGAATGAAAATGCATTGTATTTAACTCTACCCCTACCTCAAAAAGTATCTGAAAAACAAGTTGATATACATTGATTCTTTCTCCCTCTATCAAATATAGTTGTTGTTAACCTTGTACACTTGAAGCATCCTAATCTGACTTTACCCCAACATTCCAAAATTCTCAAGTAAGTCATACTAAAAATCTAACAAACTTTTAACACTGTTACATTACTTAGCCCAGAAGTCTTTACTTTTTCACAGGTAATCAAAAATAAATGTCTATTTGAAAGTATCTCAGCCCATCTGTTAGTATTTTGCTGCTATTTTTAAACAAAACTTTCTCAAATGTTTGTAAGTCTTTGAGTATAAACAAAATAATTGCTGGCTGTTTTAGTTTTAAAAAAAGTACTGGCTTAGTTAATTTTCTTTCATTGCTGAGACAAAATACCCAAAGTTAAGGAAGGAAAAATTGTTTAGTTCAGTTTGTGGAAGTTTCAGTCCACAATCAAATAGCTAAAGAAAGGGTGGCATGGCAGAGGGGAACTTATCATGGTGGTGGAAGAGAGCAAAAAGTGAAGAGAACAAAAAAAAGAGAACAAGCCTCTTTTCCTCCCTTACATTATATTCAGGCCTCCCACCCAAGGGTGAGTGTAGCACTCACATCATCTCTGTGCCTTGCTCTTGAACAGATTCATGATGTTCACAAAGTGAAGACCTTGATCCTCTGCTGAGTTTCTTAGTTAAACTTTTAAACTTCTCAAGTTGACACTGTGAATCAACCATTACAACATCCTAGAGCACAAACAGCTGCTCTAGGGCATGTCCTCTGCAATACAGGATATAGAACTGCAGAGTCACTTAGTTAAGTGATCTTCTCAAATTGACACAATGTATTATCTAATACAATCTTATCAACTTGGTAACCAGACACATTTCTTTACCTACAAACTCTCTAGATACAAAGACATGTTTATTCTTATTTCACAACTTGATTATTACAACATAGGTCACTAATCCTTAAGAACCACTCTTAAGTCTATATCAAAATTATATTACATTAGAACCATAGAATTCTACTACCTACAAAGACTCATGCAGTTCACATTATGCAAAAAGCACAGACATACTTACATTTGATGCCTATCTGGGATAAGCTACTAATTTCTACTAGACTTTAGTGTCCTCTTTAGTAACATGGGAATAATAATACTAGCTCCTTGGTTTGTATACAGATGAAGTGAAATGATTACTATACAAAAGAAAGAAGTAAATACATAATTAATAAAATCCTTAATTGAAGCACTATGAAGTCCAGAGAGTTAGTATGTCTATATTGAGGGTAAAAAGAAAGAAAAATGGTGAGAGGCGAGGAAAGTTACAGAAAAAACAACATGAGAGTGTGAAAAAAGAAAACTAATGAGAAAAAGAGGAAGAAACAGGGAGAGAGGAAAGATAAAGAAATTTCAAAGATAAGAAGGTGTAAGAATAAAAATAGAAATGGAAGGGAGGGGTAGAGAAATGGAAAAAAGAATGCAAAAAGATAAATGTCTCAGTTACTTTCCTCTCATTACTGACACAATACCCAACAGTCACAATTAAGAAAGGAAAAGTTTATTCATCTCAGTTTGTGGAAGTTTTAGTCCATAATCATCTGGCTCCAAGACAAGGTGGCATGGCACAGGGGCCATAATTCAAAGTGTCAGAAGATACCAAAAGCAACAAATGCAAAAAGGGGCAAGAGATGCTTCTTTTCTCCCATATATTCTAAGCAGGCTACCCACCAGAGGGCAGGTGTAGCTTTCACATCATCTCCATGCCTTCCTCTTAAAGTGGCTCAGGATGTTCACAAAGTGAGGATCCCAGTTTCCTGCTGACTCATTTAGTTAAGTTTCTAGACTTCTCAAGTTGACACATTGTATAAGCCATTTTGGTCCACCTCTTTTCAATTTGGCAACCAGAAAATTGCTTTAAATCAGCTTGCAGATATAACAACATGTTTATTCTTATCATTTCAGAATTGAACATTGTAACACAGGTTTAAAAATCCTTAAGAAACAGTATTAAGTCTATGAGCATTATATTATATCAGAACCATAACTTTCTGCCCCTGGCCCCACAAAGAGTCATGTGCATTTCTAAGAGTTTCCACAGTCCTAGCAGTTTCAGCATTGTTGAAAAGTTGAAGTCCTAAGTCTCCCCTAGGTTTAAGGAAATCACTTAGCTGTGAGCTTCATATGAATTAAAAGTTAAACACTTCCAACATTCAATTGCACAAGATTAACAATTTCATTCCAAAAGTTACAAACATGGAAATACAAAACAAAAAACCAAATCAAGTTCAAAATCCAGCAGGGTAAACATTAAGTCCTGTAGTTCCTTGGATATGTGCAGTATCCAAGGCACTCTGTGGCACATTGTGAACTCCAAAAGGCTTGTGTGGCTCCACTTCTATGGTACTTTCAATGGTTATAGCTCCCATGTTTTCTCTCTTGGGCCCACTTTGTTATCACATTGAAGCATTCCTTAGATGAGCCACAATTTTGACTTTTCCAAAGCTCTGGAGTGCCCACTACACTTCTGGTTTTAAATGTTCAACTTTACACATCACCCTCTCAGGGGTACACTGCCTGGTCTCCTAGGCCTTCTGAAATTGAGATGGAAGCCTTCTTAAGCCTATAATTCTTGCATTCTGCATGCACCTAAGGTCATGACCATGTGGTTAATGCCAAGATTTGCTTCCAGCTGGAGCAGGAGCCAGGCTTTCCTCTCTTGGCTATAGAGGTCAAGAGCCTAGACTTCTGGCAGACTTAATACAGTTCTAAGGAACAAATTTTCTATGCTGCTACCATTCTGGAACATGGTCTGGCCCTTACCATTCTGGAAGATGGTATTCTGAGAATTTCTCCTCAAAGCAAAGTCTTCACTTTTGCACTTTTGAATCTTCAAAGTGTGGATACTTGCTGCATCTTGTGATGTCCTCACAAGTCTCTTGTTCCTTCTCAGCAACTGAGATTTTTTATATTCTATCTTTGTATTCCACACCTTCGTTTCTGGCCAAACTCACATTTTGAATCAGTTTGCTGAACTCCATGCTCCTGATTCTCAACATAAATCTGCCTAAAATTGACAACAGTAGCAATGCTATTGCCTCAACATTTGACTGCCTTGAAATTTCCTTGACCAGATTAATTAGTACATCACCATTCATCTCAGTCTAGGCCAAGTCTAGACATGAGCAAAATTTAGATAAACTTTGCCAAGCTGTAACACACATCATTTGGAGTCCAGCAGCCAATGCAGTCCCTTCTTCCAAACAGAAGCCTCACAAGTCTGGTCTTTACTGGTTTTCTGATCTTCTGAGCTCTGACCAGAATCTCCTATACAGAACAGCCTAAGGCATTCCAGTTCTGTTTCAGGCAACATCTCCAAAGCTTTCTAAACTCTTCTCACAAGCCATTCCCAAATGCTCAACCATATGGTCAGGTATAGTCACAGAAATGACCCCACTCCCTGTAACAAATAATGTCTTAGTTACTTGTCTCTCATTGGAAAATAAATGTCTTTTTGGAAACACCTTATCTGTTAGTATTTTGTTGCTGTTTTTCAACCAAAACTTTCTTAAATGTTTGTAATTATTTATAAATATGAACAAATAAAAACAAACATTGGCATCATAAAATAAACTATTCAGTATTTGGGGAATGAAAGATTTTTTTCTCCTCTATAGATGTCAATGACTCAGGATCAGTTTATTTTTACAACTATTTTTACGTTTTCACTGACAAGAAAATTTTCAACAGAATTCTGACTCTGTGAGGGTGGGGACTATGGAATGCTGAAGTACATAGTGCATTCTGTACCAATCAGTAGAAATTCCAAATTATCTTCCATTTTTATTATTCTTACTTGCTGATATACAATAATGATCTCTGGATGTAACGAGGGATATATCATTGTATCCAACAGCAGGAATGACAAATCAAATATGTCTTTACTAGTCTCCAAACTGCTTTTTATAGTTGTATCTACTCTCCAAATTCTGTTTTTTGCAACCCAATCCCTACAACCAAGAACTTGGTGCTAGTATGCTGTCTTATACATGGCTCATTTTTATTTCAATAAGAATAGCTTTTACCTAGGCTTTATTCTCACCTAACATTAGTTGTCTATCACTCATAGAATGAACTTCCACAAACTTAGTGGCTCCAGATTATACAAACTTATTATATGATATTTCTGTAGATCACAGTGGTAAACATTCCCTAATTCCATTAGTTTTCTACAGTAGATGTCAGAAGGCCGGAATCAACATTCAGTAGAGTTGTGTCACTTTGTGTAGGCATTAAAGATATGTTCATGTCCAAGTTTATTTAGGTTGCTGGAAAAATTTAGTTCCTTGAAATTGTATGCCCGATGTCCTCATTTACTTGCTGGCTCTTGGCCAGGCGATAGATTTCAACTTCTAACAGTGGAGGTGTCCTTTCCTTATATCATGGCTCTATTTTGTCAGCAGACATGGAATCTTTCTGACCTCTTTTAGCTTCATTTCTTCTTCTACCATATCTCTTTGACACATCTGCTTCTCATCTGCCTTTAAGGACTCACATTGATTACACTAAGCTCACCGGGATAATAATGGCTAGTTATTTAGTAAGAAAAATTTATAAAACAATTTTATAAAAGTAACTAGATTCAACTGAAAATTCAGAGGCAATAATGGAGAAGTGGGCTTTTTAATGTCATAGGATCCTTCTTCCAAATCTTTAACTTGTAGAACCTATAAGATGTTGAAGTAATTAGAAACACTGATGAGGAATAATTTTTCTGATGACTTTTTAAACATTCTTTAAACTGTGCTTTTTCTATTATTATAGTCTACTTTTTTCTTCTTACTGTCAATCCCTGTAAGTAATACATTTTAGTCCAATTTTTAGAACACTACACTTTGATGTATTTGAAGAGCTAAGTTATGATTCATTTCTAACCCAAGAAACTGGAAAATACCAAATAATCACTTCTATAGGCCTAAATGATATGACTCAGGCATATTACCTAGCTTCAGCCTATTTACCATCAAGGTAGTGATTATAGCAGTGAGGGCAGAGATGATGAATCTCTTTCTCTTCATAGCAATAGCAACATCTAAAAAGCATAGTCCCCAAGGAAAACTACTATTTATTAATAAGCAATCTGTGATTTAGTTTGAACATGTATCAAAACAACTGTTAGATTTGTTGTAACAGTTTTGCAAGTCTTCACACTCCCAAAATCCTTTTGAAAAACATATCTATTTAATAAGTTGAGTCTGCTTTTGTGTTTTACAACCAAGAACATTGAACAGAACAAACAACATCCAATGGGATAATGTACATGTTCAGAGGATCAATGATACAACATAAAGAACCCAATTTTTTACTCTGAAGAAAACAAGACACTATGTCAGCCATTGCTGATTTAGTATCATCTGGCTCTGAAGTCCTACCATGCTTTTGTTCTTCTGTTACCATTGGTTCTAGCATATTGTGTCTTACTGGATTTTAATATGGGTAATAATATAAACAAATTTTTTATGGAAAATGAGATATTATAGTAGCCATTGTTCATTTTCCATTATTTGGTTCAGAATGCTTTGTAATAGTTTCATTTGCTTGAATGCTTTTATTCTGTTTTGTTATGTATAATATTATTGTTTGTGAAGCTATGCTCAACTATTTCAAAGAAAAAGATATTATGGTAGCTACTGTTGATACCTAATTGTCTTGTTGTGAAGTGCTGTGTTGCTTGTATTGTTCTGTTCTGTTCTGATCTGTGTTGTTCTGTCCTCTTTTGTTTTATTCTCTGTAAAATAAAATTTCAAAAAAAGAACCCAATTTTTTCATTCCTAGGGTTTGAGTCTTAGAGGGTAGAATATGATCTTGCTCAGATGAATTTCTGCCATTTGTTCAGAGATTTTAAACTGAATGAATGTCACTGTACTTTGTAAATTGCTAATTATTTCCTACTGTGTTTTAGTTTTGGTATCAAATAACATTTTCCCCCTTTATATCACTAAGTCTTCAATGAGTTACAAGCAAATAAAAGTGGTCAGTTTTGGCATATTCACTTAAGAAATTACTCTAATGATTTAAAATTGCATTCCAAAGAAGTAGATTTAGAGTTGCTATTATTCAGGAGGAAAATCATGAATTTTTCCTTCAGGCTAATATGGAGTTTCTCTTTTGGAGTATTGAAATTAAACTCTTTATTTGAATTCTGTCTCAAATAAGAGCAACAGAAACAATAGAAATGCAAATTACAAAAACTGAACGAAGGCTAATCATTCATTTAGTTACATGATATTTTCTTATTCTAATTTTCTCTTTCTTGCCCCAAATCATATGAAGCAAAAACAACTCAAGTATTTAATTGTGATAGTTCTTCCAAAGTTTTGGTAGGCATCCTTTAGAATGATGTAAAATAAAAGACTAAACAAGACCAAAAAATTATATATCTGTATTGATTGTCCATTTATATTTTTTAATGTTATACAGAAAGTACCTGAATTAGCACTTGCAAGAGAACACATTTAACACAGGATACAGAAATATACAAAACTAGCTTACAATATTTGCCCACCATGTCAAATGTAAAACAGTACAAGAGATCTGTCAGTGAATTGGAGATTAGAGGAATTCTATAGAGCACTTTGATCCCAGGGTAATGCCCTGCATGAGTCCATCTGAAGGCCTAGAGTCCATAGCAATGTCTGCCACAGGTCTGTATCAGGAGTTCAAGAAATCCACAGTGGAAGACCTAAAGATCTGGGCTGGAAAATCCACGGGCTGGCACAAAAGGCTAAATTCTACACCAACAGGTTGAAAGGCTGATGATGGAAGCTCAAGAATCTGAGTGGAGAACCAGGAGACCACACTCAAAGAGAAGGCAAAGACCAGAGCTCCTTCCTCCTAGGAGAACAACAATCCTTGGTGAAGACAAAGATTTAAATTAAGCCAAAAAGAACAGCTGAAGCTTCTCCGAAGGAAATTAACATAAAATCCTTCTCTCTTATTCTCCTTTTATACTCTTTGATAACAATCCTCCTTAAATGGATCTTCTATGCAAAAAATCATGTTAACTCAATTCAGCTGGGCATTTTCACTCAAATTGACCATTAATTAACCACATTGCCTTAGTTCTTATGTGTTGCTCTACATATCATTTACCTTTATAAATAATTGAGCTTCATTTCCCACAGTTCTGGAAGCTAGAAACTCACATCAAGGCCCCCAGCATGTCTGACCCCAGAAAAAGCCAGATTTCTACTTCCAAGATGGCTCACTGAATGATATGTCTTCATAAAGCAGAAGAATAAAATTGCATAAACTAGTTCAGTCAGCAATTTTGTAAGACATTATTCAAATCATGATATATCTATTTGTTAACACTACTACACTGACTACTAAGTTTCAATATGAAGTTTGAGGACACAAGTCTCAACCATAACATGCATGAGTTATGCAGAATACCTTGCTGTATTCCCTGTTGTGCTTTAAAACAAACCATGGACTAAATGTAATGGCAGGTCTGAGATGATTCTCTTGACTTACGCATGATTTATTATTAGGAACATTTTAAAAGTCATGCTAATACCAACAAATTCTTCAAAACATGACATCTTTGTGAATTATTATTCTCTCAATATCTTTTCCCAAACTTTTCAAAAGCAATTTCTGTGACAAAGTCTATTTTGTGTCAGTTCTAAAGTCATAGAGTCCATACTTCAGAAATGCCCCTGTAAGCTGTGACCAGGTTTAACAAACATTTATAAGCATGTCATTATAGATGCCTGCCTTTCTAAGTCACATACATTTAGTCTTACCTTTCTTTAATGGAATAAATGAAAATAAGCATTTATTGGCCACTAAATAATGTATATGTATGTTAGATTTTGTGTATGTGTGTGTTTGTACAGATGTCAGATGCAAAACTCTTAGCAGATGTACACCCTTGTATAAAAAGAAAATGAAAAATGGAAACATTTATAAAATTGACTTTGACTGCCATGAAGATTATATATAAAATTTTAGAAAACTGATTATGTTTGCATTCCCCAACCTTCCATAATTGAGCTTATGTAGTTTCACTGTTTAAATTTTATTTGACAAAAGTGTGAAGCTAAGTAAGTAAAAGCAATTTTAAAAAGATCTGCAACTGGCAGCATTGTATTGCAGTTGCAGACAACCAACTCAAGCTCATGAGCTTGCCTTCAGATTTAATTCTAGATGTCCTTTCTCTCTTGCACATGTGAATAAATAGGAAAATGATTTCTGTTAGCTAGATCTCTGGTTTAAGCAAAAATTCAATCATCCTGGTTCCTAAGTGTTGTGTGTACACTCTCTAACTCAATTTTCTCAGCATTATTTAGACATGCTCACTGCTTAAACCTGATAGGAAGACTTCCCACCCATACCAATTAACCTAACCCTGCAATTTAGTTTTACACACTTGTCCTTGAATCCTCCCTTGTTCTCATCTGTGCCGCTGATTTGAAATGGTTTGAGTGCTTTCCCAAAAAATGTTTATAATCTGAAAATTGTCTTAATTTCTTTGGTCCAATTTTTTTCTGCTCTTTAATTTCCCAATGGACCCAAATGAATTTCCAAACTTTTCCACAGAGCACATACAACACTGTTTAAGTCCAGCTTTTTTCTTGTTTTTGCCCCTGGGAACTAGCACTCTAAAATCAGGATTATTTGGCCAAACCACAGTAAAAAGTTTCTTTTCCATCTGCCCTCATGAGATTTCTAGGTACTTCTCTCAGTAGGATCTATGAGGGGAAATAAAGGAAAAAAAATTTATCTGCCAGTTTAATGGTACTCTGTATATGTCAGATCCTTAAAAATATAAATCAGTCAAAAGCTTTGGATTCAACAGCATACTTAGAATGCCAAATTCTATGGGAGTAGGTTTCTATAAAACTGCACAGTAGAAAGTTAATTATAAGCCTCACCTTTACCTGGTATCAAAAAAGCAAAATATATTTATTAGAAGGACTGAGTAATTTGACTGAGGTTTCATTTACAATTGGTCTCTTCTGCATTATTATCTTTATCTCACATAAGACAAATTTTGAATTTATAATATGGATTTATGGACTTAATAGGAGTTGTGGATGTAAAAATTCATAATTTTCTGGAAAATAATTGACAAATATCCATATAACTTCTCATGTGTTCATAATTTCTCCTTTTTTTCTAGATGAAAATCTTTGTTGATATTTTCCATACAGTGAAAAACTGATCCCTTTAAAATGACAATAGTTTTGGACCTAATAACAACAAAATAGATTTTTAAAAACCATTAGCAAAACAACCTAAAATATGGTCATGTATTTACTACTCTTTAGCTTCTGAATGTTTTTGTCCGATGTCTCTATAAAATTATACATGGTAAAGTAAACTCTTTTTTTTTTAGGCTTCTCAATTATTTTTCTGGTAAAACATAGAACAAGGACCAATAGTCATAATATGTACTAGACACTATTTTTGCAATGTGTCAGCTTTTCTTTAAAATAACCTTATTTGTTAGGTGTCTGCATTACTTTTGTTTTATGAAATGACTAAAATTTAAAAAGAACTGTCCCTCTCCCAAAGTTGCATACCTATTTTCCTATAGAATTCAATTTCTTAAATATTTTAGATATCCATGGATAGCCACAAATGTTTATGTCATAAATGTAAATTCTGCAAATCAAAAGTTCTTTTGAGATTAAATCTACACTTTGTGGTAATAAATGTAGTTTTGCATTCTATCATTGGCAGGGGACAAGATATCCCACAAAGGCCAAAAGCTTTTCATCTAGTCAACAAGGACTTGCTTTTTTCTCTGTAAACAGAAGAGTTAAAGTTTCCTAAATTAACATGATATGAATCTCAGCCGACGTTTATAATTATTATAATTAATTTATTTGCTTAATTTATAATTATTATAATCTATATGTCCAAGAGCTACTATTATAAAAACAACATAAACAGTTTAAACTGTAACCTGGTGATCCAGGAACTTTATGATGGACCAAGAGAGAACATATAACTGTATGTTACAGTGCCGTGATTCATATGGCTTATGTAATAGGCATGTGTGTACTTGTGTGTTTGTAGAGAACATAGTGAAAAAGGAGAATATTCAATGACATCTGGTTTCAATAAATTATTTTATGAGTTACCAAATTATACATGTCTTGAGAGAGGACACTTTTAATCTTTTATTCAAACAACACCATGTATCTTAGTAATCATGCATAAGTTGTGCTTTCTTTGATATTTGAAAGTTTTCTTATATTAAAAATGTGGAATCAAAATTGCATACTCTGAAATTGGCTTTCTTGGGTTTTATTTACTGCTCTCATGCTTGCTGAGTAAAAATATATCAGGAGAAGCTGTAATAAATGGCTAAGCAAATTATACAATACAACATTATACTGTAATAAGCCTAGACTTATATATTATATATAATATATGTATAGACATATAAATGTAAATATATAAATTATACACATAAAATACATTATATATGTATAGACATATACATATATAAATTCTAGGAAATGGTGGGAATGTAAAATGCTGCATTCTATATATAGATATAGATGATATAAGGAAATAAAGATATATCTGTGTGCATATACTTCTGTTTGTATAGTATATTGTGTTTTTTGTCTTCATTACAAAGTCACTTTATAAAATAATGACTTTTTGCAGAAAAAAATTCATAAATTTTCTTTTTTCATGCTCTAATATATCTGAAATAATGTTTTTCAAACTTAATCTATGTGTGTGTGTTTGTGTTCAATAAATCAGAGGCCACAAATTTAGAGTCCACAGGCCTGTGTTGTTTCATAGAAAAGTTTTTCTTCAAAATAAATTTGGCAGTGTTTAAACCATATGAAGAAACAGACTTTGGATTTCAGCAAGTAACTCTCTCACATGAAAAGCAATAGTTGGGCAAGATGAGCACTGAGCTTTTCTATTTTCAGATAGTCTATGATGCTAAAAGATTTTATGTTGAATTTCAAGTATTGCTATTCAACAATAATGGTAGATCTGAAAAGTAGGCAAAAAGAAGTGAATAGTGATGCTATTTAAAGCTGTCTAAGGCTGTGCATTTCAAAGTACAGAGTATAAGAATCATCTATGAATTTGTGAAAAGGTAGATTTTGATTGACAAGCCCAAGATTCTGAGTGAGCAAAGTACCAATAGAAGCTTAAATATTTGCATTCCCACAAGATTCCTCTTGATGTTGATGCTATTGGTGCATACACTATTCCAAAGTGCAAATACTGACCTAGAGAAGAATCTCAGCCATTCAAAGACATTCAACTTACACTTGATATAAAAACTGCTCCAAAATATAACCAAAAACCTAAAAGTAAGAGCTATAATGAAAGTGAAAAAATTAACAGCTACAAATCAACTACTTTAAACCTTAAAAGAAACTATAGAAATAAAACTTCATGACCCTGAATTATAATTTCTTGTATATGGTACCCCAAATCCAAACAACAACCAAAAAATAACAAAAGTGTCATCAAAATTAAAAACATTTTTGCTAAAAAAACTTTTAGTTTTATGGACCATAAACGACCTTCTTTGTAATCTCATAATTCACTAGTGGCATGAGGTGAAGAGAAAGTTCAACACTTCTTCTATTCATCAATAAAACATGCTATAACACTGATTAAATTTGAAAATTTTATACAATTTAAAAATTCCAACCACAGAAGACTACACATTGTATGATTCTACGATATGAAATGTGTAGAATAGGCAAATATATTGAGACAGAAGGTATATTAATGATTGTTTATTCCTGATAAAGGAGGGAGATAATGACCAAACAATGTGAGGATGCTTTGGGAGATAACAGAAATGTTTTGAAATCAAGTGTGGTCATGAATGTACACTCTTGAATGTACATTAAAATCCTATACATTATATATTTCAAGTGGCTGCGTCCATGTACTATAAAAATTACATCTCAATAGAGCTATTTTAACAAAGAATTATAAAATATTTTTTGAGCAGCTGGGCTTAGTGGCACATGCATATAATCCTTGCACTCTAAAAAGCTTAAGCAGTATAATTACAAGTTTGAGCCTAGCCTGGATAACTTAGTGACTAAGTGAGAGACCCTGCCTCAAATTTCAAAAAATAAATAAATAAAAATAGGCTTGGGATGTAGTTCAGAGTGGAAGCTCTGGATTCAGTCCCTAGTACTACAAAAAAAGTTATAGAACAACTACTGTATATAAAGCATTGTTTTCTCCTGTCCTTCAAAATACAGACTATTAGACTAGTGTCTCTTCACATTTTGCAATGATCAGACTTAATGCTTTGACTAAGTGAATTCAATATACCTTTATGAATGTCTTGTCAACTAAGCTATCTCCATAAGATTACATCATCCTTCACAGGTGTGGTACTTAATAATTTTTTCTTAAATTAATGAAGGCTTTAGTCTCATGGACTATAAACATCCTTCTTTATAATTTCATAATTCACCAGTGGCATGAGGTGAAAAGAAAGTTCAACACTTCTTCTATTCATCAGCACAGAGTGAAGACAAAGCAGTTTGCATTACCAGTCAAGAAGACAAATGAAATAGTTTAAAAAGGAACATTTGAATGGAATAAGAAGACTTACATTAAAATCCTAATCCTATTTTTTTATTTTAATTACGTAGACTTGGGAAAGTTGCTTTATCTAGCTAAATTTTCATTTTCTCCTCAGTGAAATACTGATAATGAAATAGTTTCTCTTGGTGGTTATGAAGAATAAATGAGATAACATGGATGTTTACCCTTTTAAAAATGTAAAACTGCACAAATATTTGCTAATAATGTGGCACATTAGTAAGTAACTAAAGCTGGAACAAGTTTTTAAAAATTACGTCTAGAACAGCTATACAGAAGATATTCTTAATTGCCTACACAGTGACCATTTCTCTTTTCATTTTCCTGCTAACAGAATTCCAATTTTTGAGCATTCATATGCCCAGCTTTGAGGAATGAATTATAATGAGTTCAAATCATCAAAAGATCATCTCCCTTGCCTGCAATTCATTTTAGGATAAACAGGTGATTCAGTTTTAGCTAATGAAAAGAAAATTCCTGGTATTTAGTATGGAAACATTTTTCTCCTTGAAAAGAATGCCAGGAAAACTCTGATTTATTTCCTGTATAAGTCTGTTTTATGAGGACTTGAAGCAGAGCAGGATGTCAGCATCTCTTAGTCTTGAAGCAAAGTATAAGAGTCAGAGATTCTGCACCATCAGCTACCACTGAGATAACACTGGAATAATCTATCACCAAATTTCTTATCACTTGAGGTGAATAATAGTCTGATTTCAAAGCCATTATCGGTGGGGTTCTGTAGTAGATCTGTGGGGTTCTGTAGTAGATCTGTGGGGTTATGAAAGCATTCTCTCAGCTCTTTGGGAAATGCAAGGGAGAGCGATATCACCAAGGCTAGCAATCTATCAGAAGGCTTTTTTCTATTCTGTAAAGCAGTGGTAGCTCACTGTCCATTTGTGGTTCATCATTTTACAGCAGTAACAATAAGCAATTAAATTTTTGAAAATGAGAAAACTTGCTCTTGAATTTAGGAAATTAACTGAAATGATAAAAGGTATTTTATAACGTTCATGTCTAAGTATTGTCACACTAATTTTGATGAAAAAAATAGAAGACAAAGCATTGGAGAAAAGAGAGTAAATTCTGCAAGCCTAAAGGATTTTCGGATCCTTAATGCAGATTCATATGAGTTCATGATGTTACTTTCAACAGAAGATTAATTAAACAATTGCCTATGTGGGTTGTATAGCTTTGCTTTTCCAGACAACACTGGACTCGTTGTAATAACGATGTTAACGTAACTCTGAGGTCCAGCAACAAGAGGATGAACACACATGCAGAATTATTTAGGACAATTCTTGCATCACTGCACTGCAAACAAAAATTAAAAAAATAAGAGTGGTTGCAAGCAAACTGAACAACTTTGGGAGGTGCTTTTATTGAAAATACATTATCATCTGTGCTAAAAGAGCCACCTAATGTAGTCAAAGAACAGTTCTTAATTGTTAGTAGTGTCTGAGAAGAATGAGTTCTAACATATCTTTTTCAATGACTTTATTCTCTTACCTTTCAGAATTAAACTTTAGGCCCTCGTAGCCTTTGCAAGCATGGATAGAGCTAAATGATTCTACAATACTGTAATAAGAGTAATTTTCTTTACTGAAAAGGCTGACTCAGATCATTATTAGCACCCCCCCCCCTTTGCTTTATTCATATATGGATTTTCAATACTGAGCAAAAAGTCTGGTACAAATGAGTGGCTCAGTAAAGTTTTATGAAATGCATTTGAATAAATTAGGGAATGAATAAACAGTAATTCTAAACTTTGTTTCCCTTTTCCTGATGATGGACCCTACACTTTCATGACTATTCTTTCAAGCCTTACATATTATGAATTTTTAAATTATGAAAATGTACAGTAACAATAACTCATAGACCTTTTACTCTTGGCCCAGTCCACTGCATAAACAGAGAATCTAGGCTTAGTCTCACTTTGACCATACACTTTGACCACTAAAAATCTTGTATTCCATAAGGCTGTGATGCACTTTCTCCATATCCTCAAATCAGATTCCCAAAAAAGAAATAGAGAAAAATTTCATTCATATAGAAAACCAGAACAGCTTACTCAGTGCAGAAATCGGTAATATTATAACCAGGTTGCTCTCAAGTTTCAACTTCCTCTCTCCATAGTAAATAAAATGATGTAAACAACCTTACAAATGACCTTCCAGACCAACCAAATTGCTGAGTTATTTGATACTATCTTTCATATCAACTTCACTCATGCCTTGTTTGCAATTTCCTAGGTCATGACAACTTCAAGAATATCTTTCAAAATTCTCCTGATCTAATGCAAATGTCCTTCACTTTCATAACAATTTAGGCATTCAACCCATTGTGACATAATTTATCCCTTTCCTGAATCCCTGAACCATGTATAATCTGCCTCATATTATCTGACCATTGATAATGAATTCTATATTATTTCACAATGTCTAATCTATCCCTATTATGGCATTCTTATTTTTAATAACATACTACTTTTTTTCACATATTCTTGCTACATAGTTCATAAATCTGTTCGACGCTACGTCTGAAGGCTTGTCTTCTAGCCTTGACTACAGTAGAAAAAAAGGCTCAACGAAGGTATTTAACTATTCATCCTTGATTAAAAACTGTTACCATTGAGCATCCAATATGGTATTTTATAAACAGATTTTCCTATCAATACTTTTCTAAATTATTTACCCTTTGTTTTCATAAAACAAACTTTGAAGAAAGATTAGGGAGATATGAGGAAAACAAAAATAGAAGGTTCTGACTAAACAATGAAATCATTCCATCCTTAAGGAATCAAGGGAGTAGAATGAAAGCCAAATGGAAAGAACAACTTTTATAAGTGTCAAGAGTGTGGATGACTCATCTTCTAATTGAAAACAAACCCATTCTCAAACCAAAGGGTTCGACAAGATTTTGCTTCCTTTCATAAGCTCCACATCAAGTAATAAACACTATCACAGGCATCTTTCCTAAAATCATAAAGCAAATTATGTTCATAAACAAAGGTACCATTGTAATCTACTATAACAACAGACTTTGCCTTTTGTAAGTTCCTAAATAAATGGTGTGCAAATTTAGGAATTATTTTACAATTCTTCCTGCTTGCTCTGAATTAAGAGTTGTTGGTCCATCTTAAATTTAAAAGAATTTCATAAAAATAATTTCCATGTCTTTATATCTGTTAAAACCTAGAATGTAATTCAAGTCATTCTAAGGATATGAATTGTAAGATGCAATAAATTTTTCACTAGGTGACCAAAAGAATTTAAAAATGATCTTTATCATTTTATTCCTGTACACTGTACTAGTTAAGAAAGTTTTTCAGGACTGTGTACTGTTGAATTTGTGACATTGTTAATAATGGAGAAATTGATTATTTCTGCCATCTAATTAGGGAAACAAACCACCAGTTAGCACCCTGTACTGAAAAACATTGTCAGCACTTCATTACACAGATATTGGATACTGTGATCTGGTTGCTATGGTGACTGCAAGCTTCCACAGAGAGTTTCAGGTTTAGCTGGTATACTAGATCACACAGAATATGATTAGAAGAGAAAACTCTAACTTAAAGCATTTTAGGGCTGAAAATACTGTAAAATTGCATGTTTTAAATAGTTAATTTTACATGAAATGATTACATCAGTCTCTATAGAACTAAAAAATTTCTTTTATTCTACATATTGTTACATTCTGACCTGCTTTTTTTACTTTGAAGATAAAAATCACTATTGAAGAAACCCTTGGAACATAACCCCCATTGTTTTAAGATTTTATTGATTATAGAAATGCATAAATCATTTTAGAAGTTATAGAAAAAAGCCAAAGCAAGCAATATAATAGATATTTGGCCTTAAAACATGTCAGAGAAAGTGATTATTTTATGCTAATATGACAATAATTGACAAGGAAGCATGTTAAAAAGAAAAATTCATTAAAAGCTGTAGATTTGTTTGGTTGTATGCCAGATTTACTTCCTGTCCAATGTTCATGTCCTGTCTCAGCATTTATTTGTAGTACATAGTTGGTACAATTTAACCTATTTATAATTGAGCTTTAGGATAAATACTAAAAAAAGTATCACAATCAGAAAATACTCATTAAGTCCTTACTCAAAACCAAAATAAACATACCATTTTATAATTTATTACACTTTAATTGTATTTTTAAAGTTTTGGTTGATTTCAAAATATATGTATTTCCTTATTTGCCTAAAACAATTCAATACCTAAATACAAATAACCCTATGAAAGTTGGCTTAATCATTGGAAGCATCTTTTCTTAAGACTAAGGTGCAATTGGTGATAGAGCTGGAAAAAGCCAAGAGGCTGACAAACACAGAGGGTAGATTATATTCTGTGCTTGACTAGTTACCAAAAAGCAGGTATTGCCAGCAGTGGTACACTGATACAGACTCAAATGATCACCGACCATAAAGAATTTTAGGAGCACACAGAATCTGAAGTTTAATAGAAGCAAGGATCTCAATTTTAGAAAAATAAGATACTAGACAATAAACCATGGATTAGCAAATATGCAACCTAGTTTGTAAAATTGTTTATAAAACTATGTATTTTTTAGGGTTATAGAATAATAGAAGCCAGAAACGCATTATTGAGCACTCATATTAAGTAACTTAATCGTTCCCATTGGATACAGAAAAGTGACAATAAAAATGACGATTTTGAGTATTTTTTAAATTTTACTTTTTATTAGCATGTATTCACAGTATATGTTTGTATTCATTGTGTGGAGTTATTATATATATGTGACACATCTTAATTTCTTTTCCCTTTCCTTCTTCCTACTCTCTCTAGAGAAAAATCTATCTCCCTATTTGAGAAAAATCTACCTACTTATTTTCTATCTTTTATTTTGCTCTTTATTTGTAACTTGGATTTGTCATATATGTGAAACCATGTGCTGTTTCACTCAGTACTATGATCTCAAGGTGCATTTATTTTCCTAAAAATGACTCAAGTTTACAACACACTAGTGTTCCACAATTTGTGAATACCATATTTTATTTAAACATATATCTCTTAATGGATATATGTGCTACTGTCAAGATGTAGCCATTTCAAGATCTAGCTTTCCTTATACCCAGAAGAACTCAGCAGCTGACAGGATCACTGGTCGCCTGTCCTCCACCCCGGAGAACCTCAGCAGAGGGAACCTTGGCTGCCCCTCCCTTGCACCCATAAGACCTCAATTGACAAGGGGGACTTCAGTCCCCCCTCACCCACACCCAGACAACCTCAGCAGCTCAGGGGGGCCTCAGCCATCCATCCCTCCTTCTCAGTCAAAAGATCTCAACAGCCCAGGGGAGAATCAGCAACACCTTCTACTACCTGAATTATCTCAGTAGAAGCCTCAGAAACTCCTCCACCCACCCAGAGAACCTCAGCAGGCCAACAAGATCACAGTGAGCTCCCTCCCCAAGCAGAAGGCCTCAATGGGTCATCAGGAGCTTCAGTGAGTCCTCCTTCCACCCAGAGGACCTCGCAAGCTGACAGGAGTACAGGTAAGTCCTCCTTCCATACAGAGATCCCTTGGTGGGCTGGAGAAAGGGCTGCCAAGGCCCCACCACCTCACACAGAAACCTGACTGGGTGTGTGAGAATTTAGTGACACAGTAAAATCTCGACTGGGGTGCACACTATAGACAAGTGGATCTGGTAGCATGGAACAGCCTGAACCTGCAGTAACAATAATACTCCTAGATTAGTCATCCTAGGTAGAATATAGGACTCACACAAATGGCCTACAGGAGGAATGTAGGTGACTGGCCTCTCCCATACACTGTAGGACCTAGAAATTGGGTAAACATCAGCCACACAGTAGTGCCCTAAGACACACACAACAAACAGTAGAGTCTAAAGGATCAAAAAGCCCAAAATATTAACCCGAGGTAAAATTGACAAAGTGAAAAAGCAAAATGCAAACTCAAATGTGCAGCTCATTTGGAAAAAGTACAGAATACATCAAAAATTAGGTTATTGAAAGTTACAAACCTGAAATTTCTGAAAAGACAGGAAGAAAAATAAATCCATGAAGCTATAGGGGAAATCAGATTAGAAATAATCTCTCAATAAAGGAAGAAATTACAACCTTAATAAAGAAGTTAGAGAAGACATACATAAAAAGTCAAAAAGCATGGGAAAATGATGGAAGCCTTGAATAAACAATATAGGAAAGAAACAGAATGCATGGAACAAATTCTAAGAGATATCCATGAAATTAAAAAAATTCCACTGAAAGCTGGCAAAACTACTTGAACAAAACTGAAGATAGACCTTCAGACCTTGAAGACAGTATTGCAGCTAGTGATCACAAAAGGAAAGAACTCTTAAAAATAACAAGGACTATGAAATAACAATTCAACAGCTCCAAGATGATGCAAAGAAAAACAATACAAGACTGATGAGGGTTGATGAAAATACATGAAACAAAGAAAATGACATAAAAAAAACTATTTGCATAAATAATACCAGGAAATTTCCCAAACATGGGAAAATAATTTGATACACAGATAAATGATGCAAACATCCATAACTAAAAGAAATCTACAACCAGACATACAATAATCAAGATCCCAGAAATTCAGCATAAAAACAGAATACTAAAAGCTGTTAGACAAAAGAAACAGCTCACCTTTCAAGGAAAGCCCATTAGAATCATGGGCAAGATCTCAATGCAAACCCTCAAGTCAAGATGAGCATGGGGTGAAGTATTTTATCCCCTGAAAGAAAATAACTTGGAACCCAGATTGATGTACTTTGCAAAACTTTATTTCAGAATTCATGGAGAAACAAGATACTTCCATAACAAAGAGTAACTGGAGAAATTCATGTCCATAAAACCAACACTAAAAAGAATACTGAAAGATATACTAAATAGATATAAAAATGACCACAATTCCCAGAACAACAAGAGAAGGAAACCATCGAACGGGGCAAGCAATTAAATGAAAGAGGAAAGCAGGGAACCAACAAATTGAAAATAACATTATATATATATATATATATATATATATATATATATATATATTATATGTTATAACCATTAATGTAAATTAACTCAGTTCAACAATTAAAAGAAATAAGTTGGCAGAATGGATCAACAGGATGCAACAATATGCTATATATAAGAAACATATTTAACTCAAAAAGAAACTAATAGACAGGAAGTCAAAGAATAGAAAACAATACTCCATGTGACAGGAACCCAGAAAAAGCAGGGATAGCTAGTCTGTTTGCAGATAATGTAAACTTCAAGCCAGAAATAATCAAAAGAGATAAAGAAGGTCACTACATACTTATTAGGGGAAAAACTCAAGAGGAAGAGATGATCAGAAAAACATATGCACTAAATACAGGAGCATGCAACTATCTAAGGCAAATACTAATACACATAAAAAATCAATATGCAGTAACACGATTATAGTGAGGGACCTTAATACCCCATTATCACAAAGAAATGAATCAACTAGACAAAAAGTCGGCAAACAAAATCAAAGAACTCAATCAAACCTGTGATCAAAAGGACTTACTGGATGTTTACATAGTGTTCTACCAACAACATCAGAATACATATTCTTCTCAGCTGCACATGGGACAGTCTCTAAAGTAAACAATATATTAGCTAACAGAACATGTGTAAGTAAATGCAAAGGAATTGAAATTATCCCATGCATATTATCTGACTATAGTGTGCTAAAATTGGAAATTAATGGTAAAACAAGCTGCAAAATATATGTAAACACATGGAAATTACAGTCTCCTGAACAACCAATGGGTTACAAATGAAATTAAATAAGAAATTAAAAATGTCTACAATTCAATGAAAATGCAGATAGAACATAGCAGAACCTGTGGGACACAATGAAAGTGGTCCTAAGGGGGAAATATATGGCAATGAATTCTCACATAAGGAAAACAGAATGAGCACAAATAACCTAATGCTACACCTCAAGCTTCTAGAAACAAGAAGAGCAAGTCAAGAACAAAACTCAGAAAGCAGTAAATTATAAATATCAGAGCAAAAATTAATGCAATTGACACAAAGAAAACAATACAAAGAATTAATGAATCAAAGAATTGGTTCTTTGAAAGAATAAACAAAATGGATAAGCCCCTTAACAACCTTATCAAAAAAAAAAGAGAGAGAAAAAATGCAAATTCATGCAATGAGGAATGAAAAAAGTAAAATTACTATAGATCTGTGGAAATTAAGAAGATCATCAAAACCTACTTCAAAAATCTTTACTTGAATACACTGGAAAACACAGAAGAAACAGAGCCCTAGAAAAATATGAATTTCCAAAGCTGAATCAAGAAGATATAAAAATTTTGAATAACCCAATATCAATTACTGAAATTGAAAACAATTAAATATTTACCAACAAAGAATAGCCCAGGTCCTGATGGATTCACAGCTGAATTTTACAAAAAACTTAGAGAAGATTTAATGTCAATACTCCTCAAACTCTTTAATGAAATTCAAAAGGAAGCAGTTATCCCTAACTCATTCCTGGAGGGAAGTATTACTCTGATATCAAAACAGAAAAGACTCAACCAAAAAGGAGAACTATAGGCTAATCTCCATAATGAACACTGATTCAAAAATTATCCATAAATTACTAGCAAACAGAATGTAGCAAATCATTAAAAAGATTATACACCATGACCAAGTGGAATTCATCCAAGGAATGCAGTGGTGGTACAATGTACACAAATCAATAAATGTAATAAACCACATCAACAGAGTCAAATACAAAAATCACATCATCATCTCAATAGATGCAGAAAAGGCTTTTGATAAATTCCATCACTCATTTATGATAAAAACCTGACAGAAAATTTGAATGCATGGTTTCTACCTCAATCAGATAAAAGCCATCTATGACAAACCAACAGACAACATCATACTAAATGGACAAAAATTGAAAGCTTTCACTCTAAAATCAGGAACAAGACAAAAATGTCCTCATATACCTATATAAATATATGTATGTATATGTATGCAGAATAAATAACTATGATACTGACCACTGTTAGTTTATTAAAGGCAAAGGTTTTTGTGCTGTCATTGTTTGATTTTTTGATCGTTTTTTGTGACTTGATCTTGTAAAATGAGTACCTATTTCTAACACTACACAATATATTAACTAGTGTTAATTTCCTACAGTTTTTTCAAAACTCTATATAAGTTATATCTCTTTTTTCTGTTCCCCTTTAAATAATATATATATATATATATAGTTATGCAAACATTAATCACAGCAATTACATGAGAGAAATAAAAGAAATAAGGATAGGAAAAGAGGAAGTTAAGTTAGCACCATTTGCAGATGACATGATATTCTATACAGAAGACCCCAAAAAACTCCATCAAAAGACTAGGGTTAATAAGTAAATTCAGCAACATACTTACTATATATAAAGTCAGTCCTCAAAAATCACTAGCATTCCTGTACACAAACAACAAACTCACTGAGAAATTATGGAAATAACATATTTCACAGTAGCATCCAACAAAATGAAATACCTAGGAATAAATCTAACAAAGGATATAAAAGATCTATACATTGAAAAATGTAATACTCTTAAAAAGGAGATTGAAGAGGATATCACAAAATGGAAAGATATTCCTTCTTCTTGGATACGAAGAACGAACATAGTGAAAATTGCCATATTCCCAAAACTTATATAGATTTATTGCAATCTTGATCAAAATATCATTAACATACCTCACAGATCTAGAGAAAACATTCCAAAAATTCATTTGGAAACAGAAGAGAGAATAATAAAAGAAATAGCAAACAAAGGCAAGGCAGCAGGTATCACAATCTCTGATTTGAAATTATACTGTGATAACATCAGCATGGTACTTGCAAAAAAAAAAAAAGACCTGAAGATCAATGGAACAGATTAGAAGATACAGACTCAACTACAAATACATTCAGCCTCTTTATCTTTGACAAAGGATCCAAATATGTTCACTGCAAGCAAAGAAAGCCTCTTTAATTAATGGTTTTGGAAAAATTGGGTTTCCACATGTCAAAGTCTAAAACTAGACCCATGTCTATCACTATGTACTAAACTAAAGTCAAAATGGATCAAAGATCTAAATATTAAATAGAAACACTAAACCTACTGGAAGATAAAATTGGTAGAAATCTTGAAAACATATAGGTGGGCAAAGAGTTCATGAACAAAATGCAAATTGCATGGGAAGTACTTCAATAAATCAATAACTGGGATCCATCTTATTAAAAAGTTTTTTTACTGCAAAAGAAATCACCAATAGAGTGAAAAGTAAACTCATAGAGTGGAAAAAAAATTTATTCAGCTGTCTCTCAGACCAAGACTTCTATCTAGAACACATGAAAAAATGAAAAAAAAACAGCTGTCCCCACCAAATTCAAAGATACAATCCAAAAATGGACATCTGAGATGAATATATACTTCTTAGATGAAGAAATACAAATGGAAAATAAATACATGAAGAAATGTTCAACAAAACTGGTCATTTGAGAAATGCAAATTAAAACAACTTAAGGTCTGGGAGCTGAATGTGCCCGAGTTAAACCCCAGCACACAAAGAAGTTCTGGAACTGGAACGTCACTCACAGGTGATGAGACCATGCCCAGTGTCCCAAATTATTGCAGGATGTACAGGAAGTCCCCCTGGGCCTAACTGGGCCATGCCCTGAGACCTCCTAGCAGCTAGCAGGGGAATGAATTCAGTCCCAGGATCCAAACGTGCACCAGTTGAATCACAGTGCATAGGGAAGCTCTGGAACATTGTTCTGAGGCAGTAAGACCACAACCAGTGTCCCAAATCACCTCAGAATGTACAGGAGATTCCCGTGGGCCTAACCGGGCCATGCCCAGTGACCTCCTAGTGGCTAGTAGTTGTCTTCAGTCCATCCCAGAAGCCAAACTTGCACCAGCTGAATCCCAGTGCAAGGGGGAAGCTTTGGAACATCATTAGAAATCCAGAAATATTGGAAAATGACAAAATGAAAAAGCAAAATGCAATCTCAAACAATGGAATCTCAAACTTCCAGCCCAACCCAAACAAGCCTAGGAGACATGGACACAGAAGAAAATGAAAGCCATATACCTGAAATTCCTGAAATGATAATAACTGAAATAAAGAAACAACTATGGGAAGCTATAAAAGAACTCAGATGAGAAATAATCTCCCAGGCAAAAGAAGAAATGGAAAATGTAATGAAAGAAATGCTGAACACATCTAAAGAATACATTGTTAAAAAATTAGAGGAAAAATGCAAAAAGATGGATACACTGAATGAACAATATAAGAAACAAACACAATGCATGAAGCAGAATGAAAGAGATATACAGGAAATCAAAAATTCCATTGAAAGTTGGCAAAACTCAACAAAAGTAAAGATAGAATTTCAGACCTCAAAGACCAAATTGCAGCTAGTGAACAGGAAAGGAAAGATCTTTTAAAAGTAACAAGGAGTCAGGAAATGACATTTCAACAGCTACAAGATGATGCAAAACAAAAACAAAAACAAAACATAACATTGGTAGGTATAACCAAAAAAGATGATGAAAATACAAATGATATCAAGAGGCTATTTCCAGAAGTAATAGAGGAAAATTTCCCAAACATGAGAATGGAAATTGACATACAGATCACTGAATCATATAGAACTCCAAATAACCATAACCAAAATAAAACAACACCTAAACATATAATAATCAACATCCCAGAAACCCAATATAAGAACAGAATATTAAAAGCTGCTAGAGAGAAGAGACAGATCATCTATAAAGGAAAGCCTATCGGAATCACAGCAGACTTCTCAACACAAATAATGAAGTCAAGAAGAGCATGGAGTGAAATATTTCAGATCCTAAAGGAAAATGACTTCCAACCCAGACTGATGTACCCTGCAAAACTGTCCTTCAAAATGGATGGAGAAATAAGATACTTCCATGACAAAGAACAGCTGAAGAACTTCATGACCCCCAAACCAACCCTGCAAAGAAAACTGAAAGACATTCTAGCTAGACATAGGAAAAAACCACTAAGCAAGGCAAACAATTAAATAGAGTGGAAAGGTAAAGAATCAACAGCAGAAAGATAACATGTCAAAAGTAAACTAATATATTTCTGTTATAACCATTAATGTAAATGGCCTCAATTTATCAATTAAAAGAAAAAAACTGGCAGAATGGATCAAGAAACAGCATCTAACCATATGCTGTATACAGGGAACCTATCTAACCCAAAGGGAAACTCATAGACTGAAAGTCAAAGGATGGAAAACAATACTCCATGCAACAAGATCCCCAAAAAAGCAGGGGTAGCTATTCTGTTTGAAGACAATGTGAACTTCACACCAAGAATGACCCTAAGAGATAAAGAAGACCACTACATACTAGTTAGGGGAAAACTTCAAGAGGAAGAGATAACAATCTTAAACATATATGCACCAAATTAGGCAGAACACAGCTATACAAAACAAATATTAACAGAAACAAAAAAATCAAATAAGCAATAACTCAATTATAACAGGAAACTTTAACATGCCATTGACACAAAGGGACAGATCAACTAAACAGAAAATCAGCAAAGAAATAACAACTAAATCACACTTGTGAACAAATGGACTCAGCAGACATATGCAGAGTGTTCCACCCAACAACATCAGAATATACATTCTTCTCAGCAGCACATGGAATGTTCTCTAAAACAGACCATATAGTAGCCCACAGAACATGCTTAAGTAAATGCAAAAGAATTGAAATTATCCCATGCATGTTATCGGATCACAGCGCCATGAAATTAGAAATTAATGACAAAACAAACTGCAAAAACACCACAAACACATGGAAATTGAATAATACACTCCTAAGCAATCAGTGGGTTACAGAGGAAATTAAAAAGAAATTAAACAATATCTACAAGCAAACAAAAATACAAATACATCTTACCAGAACCTGTGGGACACAATGAAAGCAGTCCTCAGAGGAAAATTATTGCAATGAATTCCCAAATCAGGAAAACAGAACAAACACAAATAAACAACTTGATGCTACACATCAAATACCTAGAAAAAGAAAAGCAGTCAAGCCCAAAGCTAAAAGAAGGGAGGAAACTATAACGGTTAGAGCAGAAATCAATGCAATAGAGACTAAGAAAACAATACAAAGAATCAATAAATTGAAGAGTTGGTTCTTTGAAAGAATAAATAAAATTGATAAGCCCCTAGCCAACCTATTTTAAAAAAAGGAAAGAAAAAACTCAAATTCATGCAATAAGGAATGAAAAATGATGAAATTACTACAGACCCTTTAGAAACAGAAGATTTTGAAATACCTCTACACTCATAGGCTTGATAACAATACTGATTTCGAAAACCTCTACACTCATAGGCTTGATAACACAGAAGAAATGGACAGATTCCTAGAAACATGAATTACCAAAGGTGGGTCAAGAAGATGTAAAACTGCTGAATAATCCAATTTCAATTAATGAAATTGACAATGTAATTAAATCCTACCAAAAAAGAAAATCCTAGGTCCAGAAAGATTCGCTGCAGAGTTCTACAAGAAATTCAAAGAAGATTTAATGCTGACACTCCTCAAACTCTTTAATGAAATTGAAAGGGAAACAATTCTCCCTAACTCATTCCTGGAAGCAAACATTACTCTAATATCAAAACCTGAGCAAGACCCAACCAAAAAAGAGAACTATAGGCCAATCTCCCCAATGAATATAGTGCAAAAATTCTCAATAAAATTTTGGCAAACAGAATGCAGCAAATCATCAAGGAGATTATATATCATGACTAAATGGGATTCATCCCAGAAATGTTAGGATGGTTCAACATATGGAAATCAATAAATATAATCCACCATATCAATAGAGCCAAAAGTAAGAATAACATGATCATTTCTATAAATGCAGAAAAGGCTTTTGATAAGGTCCAACACTTATTCATGATAAGAACCATACAGAAAACTGGAATAGATGGTCTTTATCTCAATATGACAAAAGTCTTCTATGAAAAACCAACAGCCAGCATCATACTAAATCACTAAAAACTGAAAGCCTTTGCCCTAAAATCAGGAACAAGACAAGGATGTCCATTATCATCCCTCCTATTCAATATAGTGCTGGAAATACTAGATAGAACAATTAGATGAGAAAGAAATAAAAGGAATAAGGATAAGAAAAGAAAAAGTTAAATTATCATTATTTGCAGATGACATGATACTCTACATAGAAGACCCCCAAAACTCCATCAAAAGACTTCTAGGTATAATAAATGAATTCAGTAAAGTAGCTGGATACAAAGTCAACACTCAAAAATCAACAGCATTCCTATACATTAACAACAAAATCACTGAGAGAGAAATAAGAGAAGCCATACCCTTCACACTAACATCCAAAAAAAAAAATGAAATACTTAGTGATAAATGTAACAAAAGAAGTAAAAGATCTATTCAGGGAAAATTATAGTACCCTGAAAAAAGAAATTGAATAGGACCTCAGAAAATGGAAAGACATCCCTTGTTCATTGATAGGAAGAACACTGTGAAAATTGCCATTCTCCCAAAATTGTTATACAGATTTAATGTAATCCCCATCAAAATACCACTAGCATACCTCACAGATCTAGAAAATTACTCCTAAAATTCATCTGGAATCAGAAGAGATCTAGAATAGCAAAGACAATTCTAAGCAACAAAGGCAAGGTAGGTAGAAATCTTGAAGACACAGGGGTAGGTAGAGAATTCATGAACAAGAATCAAACCACAGGCTGGGGATTTAGCCTCAGCAGCATAAGTGCCTGCCTGGCAAATGTGAGGTTGTGAGTTCAATCCCCAGTACCCCCCCCAAAAAAAGACAAGAATCAAACTGCACACAAAATACTTCACACAATCAATAACTGGTATCATGTCTTATTAAAGAGTTTTTGCATGTTGAAAGAAATCGTCAGCATGGTGAAAAGAAAACCCACAAATTGGGAAAAAATCTTAGTGAACTGTCCCTCAGATGAAGGACTTCTGTCTAGAACCTATACATAATTTAAAAAAATCAGATCCACAAAATTCAAAAACCCATTCCAAAAATGGGCATCTGATATGAATACACAGTTTTCAGATGAATAAATACAAATGGCAAATAAATACATGAAGAAATGTTCAGCATCATTGGTCATTAGAGAAATGCAAATTAAAACCAAACTGAGATTTCATCTCACTCCAGAAAGAATGGCCAGGATCAAGAAAACTACCAACAACAGATGTTGGAGAGGCTGTGGGGAAAAAGGAACTCTTCTGCACTGTTGGTGGGAGTGCAGACTTGGTGCAACCACTGTGGAGGTCAGTCTGGAGATTCCTCAAAAAGCTGGGATTGGAAGTCCCATTTGACCCAGCTATTCCACTTCTAGGCATATTCCCAGAACTGAAAAACACCATACTACAGTGATATATGTGCACCCATGTTTATAGCAGCACAATTTGTAATAGCCAGATATTGAAAACAACATAAATGCCCATCAACTGAGGAATGGGTAAAATACTGTGGTATTTCATACAATACCAAATTATACAATGGAGTACTACTCAGCTATAAAGAATGATTACACTGAGATATTTATAAATAAATGGATGCAACTTGAGTCCATACTCATAAGTGAAATAAATGAAACTCACATGTATAAATAACATATAGTCTCCCTAGTGTAAGAAATGGTAATGGTAAACATTACCATAAAATTTTATGTACTCTTATGATCATTCTTTATAGCTGAGTAGTACTCCATTGTATAAAAGTACCACAATTTTTTTATCCACTCTTCAGATCATTATGTAAAAAACAACCCTAGTTACACTCTTACTACCTTGATTTGAAGGCCTATATTGTCAGTATTTTGGACTTTTTGCTACTGTTATTTGGGTTTTTTTTGTTTCATGTCTTTCTAGGAATTTGTTTTATATTGTTTTGTTTTTCCCTCTATTACAGAAAGGATAGGTATACATGTAGAGACTCATACATGCATAGAACTTCTCCTAAACAGTTCATGAGAATCAATTATATAATGCATGATGAAGTGAACAGCTACTTTGAAACATTATGCTACAAGAATATATGTGCACCCATGTTTAGTAACACAATTTGTAATGACTAAATCTTGGAAACAACACAAATGCCCATAAACCACAGAATGAATAAAAAAGATGTGGTATTCTTATACAATGGAGTATTACTCAGCTATAAAGAAAGATAAACCCAAGACTTTTACAGGTAAATGGATGCAACTTAAGACCTGAGACCACACTCATAAGTGAAATAAATCAATCCCACATGTGGAAATATCATATTTATCTCCCTAGCATGAGAAAAACAACCAAAAACAGAAAATGTAATAACATCTAAAATGTAAAACAGTTGTAAAATGAAAGAAAAAAAAAGTACTCAAAAGGAAAGAACAGTGGGAAAGGGAAAAGAGAAAAGGAAGAAGGGAAAAGATTATAGGCATATAGGTATACATATATATGCATGTATGTATATATTTACTAGGTAGATAATTATACTACTAATCTCTATGTTCATCAAAAAGAACAGTTTGTGCTCTCTTTGATTGATCATTTTTTCATGCCTAAATTTTGTATCCTGAACAACTACTTCTAACGTAGCAATATGCAATATATTAACTAGTGTGAATTTCCTATTTTTTAAAAAATTCTGTATCATTTCTATGTTTTGTTTTTAAATTAAAAATAGATTTAGCATTATGAACTGTGCTGTTATGAACATGGAAATATATGTATTATTGTCATGCGGTATCTTTAATTCCTTCAGGAAGTTATTTAGATGGGAAAAATTGGGTGAGAAGGAATTCTTGTTATAGTTTTTTTTAAGGAATCTTAACTCTGCAATGGTGGTACTAGTTTGCATTCCAATCAAAAATGTAGAAGGGTTCCTTTTATTCCATAACTTTACTAGCATATTGTTTAATTTCCTGATTATGGCCATCCATTTTGTGGTATTATGGAATCCCAGTTTTGTTCTAATTTACATTTCCCTAACAAATATCAATATTGAGCATATCTTCATGTGTTTATTGGCCATTTGTATTTCTTTTGTGAAATGTCTATTTATTTCAATGGGCCATTTTTACTTCTGTCATTTATTTTGGGTGATCTATGATTTTTAGTTGTTTATATGTTCTAGATATTATATTCTCTGTCTGAAGAATAGCTAGCATTTTTTTTTCTATTCTGCAGGCTTTTCACTCGGTTATTTCCTTGCCTGGGCAAATGCTTTTTAATTTGATATGATCTAACTGTTTATTCTTGGTACTACTTCCTGTGCAACCCAGATTCTGTTCAGAAAGTTTTTGTTTATGCCTATGACTTCAAAAGTTTTACCTATTTTATCTTCCAGTAGGTTAAGAGTTGGTGTTTTAAAATTTAAATGTCTGATTAATTTTGATTTTGGTTTAGTATATGATGAGAGATACAGGTCTAGATTCAATCTTCTGCATGTGGATAATGAGTTTTCCCAATGTCATTTATCAAAGAGGCCATCTTCCATCTAGTGTATGTTTTTAGTCCTTTTCTCAAAGATTAAATAGTTCATTGTGCTTGGAGTTGTTTCTGCATCCTTTATTCTATTCCAGTGATCCTCTTGTCTGTTTTGTGACAGTATTATTCTGTTTTTATCACTGTAACTTTGTAATATAACTTTGCATTTGGTATTATGATGCCTCCCCATTACTCTTGTTACCCATGACTACTTTACTACTGAGTCTTTTCTGATTCTATATGAATTTTAGCATTATTTGCTACATTTCTGTAAAGAATTCAGCTTATTTACTTGTATTTGCTCTTTTATTTTGTGTAAGTTTTTTACTTGAAAGCTATGTTGCCCTGAATGTGGAAACTAAGTTTAAAAAGTGCATTATATTTTATCAGTAGAGGCAGATGGACCCAGGGCTCTGCACTTAGTATGTCTGGTCAGAACCTGATTTAATTAGTCTGAGCTCTATCTGAGATTAGAGACAAAGTCTTAGCTAGACTCAATGCCTGTGAGACCAGTCAGACAGAGGAATAGCCTGAGAAAGGTTGTAAGGGAGGAAAGTCTGTGGTTTCAGATTTTGTCAGAGTGGATAGCTACTATGCTAGAATATTTTTTGAAAAAGAGACTCCAATAAATGACTCAAATTTATCTTTTTATGGCAGAGTGGCATTCCACTATGTGTAAATACCACATTTTCTTTATTCATTCATCTGTTGTTAGACATATATACTGCTTCCAAGATTTATGTACTATTAATTATGTTTCTGTAAATATAGGTATGCATGTATCTCTGTAATATGTTTTTTTTTTACTCCTTTGGGGTGATATCTGGAAGGAAAATAACTGGGTCAAATGGAATATTTAGTTTTAATTTTTGAGGAATCTCCAAAGTGATTTCCATAATGATTGTACCAGTTTACATTCCTATCAACATCCCTACTATTTTTTCCTGGTAACTTCACCAGCATTTGTTATTATTTTATTTTTTGATGATAACCATTCTTTCTAGGGAAAGATAAACTCTCAATTATTGTTTTAATTTGGATTTAGTAATGACCACACATTTTGAGCATGTCTTCTATATACTGGTCATTTCCGCTACTATTTCTGAGAAATGTCTACCTATTTTATTTGCCCGTTTTTTTGATCTGGTAACTAGGAAACATATTCACAGAAAGTCATTGTGTAGAAGTCATTGTAACATTATGAATGATAAATCAGCATGATTATGAGCAAAGGAAGCTCCTATCCACATGGCTTTAAATCAGCAGCAAAGCCTACAGAATAATCTTGTTGGTCATAATTTCCCTGGAAGCACAGAAGATCACAAGCGTTGTGTAAAATAGTATATAAATGCAATGCTGAGAGTCCACACCCAATTTACACAAGACAATAACAACATTAAATTTTGTGTATTTCTATATAATCCTTAATTACTGTAAATGAAAACTACATTGGTTACCATTGGCTTTCAATTTTCTATGAGGGTCAAATTTTTAATTGTTTTTATGTAATATTTCCGATGCACTATTTAGAGCTCTGATTTGCATTACAGAGCCGCAGATAGGTTCACAACTGTGGAATAGTTTTAAGCTGTGTATATCATTTGTGTATGTGTCTGAACTTTAACTGTTCACATATTTGTGGAATCAATACTTATCATGGAGTAACCCTGATGGTTAAAATACCTTACATAAATATATTTAAGCATTAGTCTATCAACCAATATGCAAGCATAAGCTCCTTTTGCTTTTGTAATTTAGCTTTTAATTTCAGGATATTTTTGGATTCATATTTGGTTTTAAGAAATAGGAGCCTTTATCTAGTTTCACCCAATGGAAATATACTGTGATAGAATACTACTGTTTTATTTCAATTATGAGACTGACATTGGTATCATGCAGCTGCAGAATATTCGCATCACCTCAAGGATCCCTCTTGTTGCCATTTTATGAAAATAATCACTTGTGTTCATGGTTTTACAACTACATTCCTTCTCTTGCACCTGGCATTTCTTTTTCTTCACAATTTTGTACTTAGAAGAATGTCCCAAGTATGTAACTATAGTGTATAATTTTTTCAATACAACTCTTCAAAAATTCATCAAATAGTTATGTGTATTGATATTTTAACTTTTTATTATTAGGTAATATCCTAGATTATGGATTTACCATGATTTAAGCATTTAGTCACTGAAAAAGATCAGAGTTATTTTTCAGTTGACTATTGTGTATAAAACACCATAAACACTTATGTACATGCTTTTGTATGAACCTAAGTTTTCATTTTCATGTGACAAATTTCCAGGAATGCAATTGCTATAGTTATTTAAGTATAACTATTTAAAAGACCATCAAATTATTTTTCAGAATGGCTATAACATTTAACATGTCCACAAGTGATGAATGGGTTTATCCAGTTTCCTGCATCCTTTTCAATATTTTTCTTGTCATTATGTGCATTTTTAGTAATACCAATCAAGGTATAATGTGATGATTAGATATATACAAGTCAAACATATCTATCTCCTCAAGTAGTTACCATTTCTTTTTGGTGAAGCATTCAAAATCTTTTCTCCTGGCTTAAAAAAAAAATAGTACATTGTTGTTATCACTAATAACTCTACCTTGAAGTAAAATACCATAACTTCTCATCTCTAATTGTATCTTAGTACACAGTGGTCAATGATTTCCTCCCCTCTTCTCCTCCCCATTCTCTTCCCTAGCCTCTAGTAACAACTATTCTACTCTCAGTTTCTAAAAGGTTAACTGTACTATGTTCCATGTGAGTGGGTTACCTCTGGCAACCTTTATTGTTACCACTCAGTTAAAGATGCCATTGCCTGTCATCTAGTCCTTCCAGTATTGTCCTAGCTGTTAATTCTCTCTCAGCATGTTTAGACATTATTACATTGATTTGTTTAGGTTGCGATAGAGATAAAAGGCATAATATGCATCTGTGTATCAATCTTTTATATACAAAACTTTGCTTATTACAAGTATATATGAATAACTTTGGCTTTAACATGATTCAAACTCAAAGTGAATTTCCTATATCTAAGCAAAATGTCTTATTTTCCTAGCAAGTAATGAATAAAGGAAATTATAAGGGTGATTTGGGTGAATGATAAAGGAAAGAAAAACACAGCTCCTAAATTTTCCTTTAGGGAAGAAGAGAAATTTGTCTTCACAATACTGGAAACACTGTATGTGGCCCTAACCTTAAATGAGGTATGGCTTACAATTTTCTTTCCTTGAAATCTCAATAAGAAAGTATACTACAACAGGTCACCACAGAGTCCAGCTTTTATCCTGGGGCAAACAGTAATCCAGCTTCTCAGCGGCTACAGCAAGAAGACATTTATCAGTCAACCCATGAAGCAGCTCACAGCTCCCTCTATTTCAGACTTTGCGGTCTCAGATAATCATGGTTTTTTGAGAGTTTTCCTGAGGAAAGTCACCTTTTCGGGAATTATTTCATTTTTCTAATAGCCCATTGGTTCTTCAATTCTGCTGAAATTAGGGCCCCAATTAATTTTATCTATAGTGTAGCTGTTAAAAATTTTTTAAAATCTGCATGGAGATTTCCCCACTTCCTGTCATTTTTGTTAAAGTCCGTATTCTATTGTAGTCATCATAAATGAATCTATACACTTAAGGATATCTATAAATTGCATCCTAAAACAGTAAGATACTTTTGGTTTGGTTTGCTTTGCTTTGCTTTTTGGGGGCAGTAGGGATTGAATTCAGTCTTTGCATATCTCAAGCCCTTTTTCATTTTTATTTTAATTTTGAAACACAGTATTGCTAAATTACTAAACTGCCACAGCTGGACTCAAACTTATCACCCTCCCATATGAAACTCCCAGATCACTGGGATTAAAAGTGTATACCACCATGCTAACTGATGAGTTTTTAAAAAATATGTTTTTAAGTAGATTTATGAAAGTCAGAATGTCTTGTTTTCAGTAATGGAGTCCTAATTCAAGAAATACCTCATTGTGTTAACATTTTCATTTTTTGAACTTTTGTCTGCTATTTAAATGTCAATTATGAAATAGAGAAGATGAATATTTAGTTACGAGTCAGACACATTATAGTGGAAATACAAAAGTCCCAATATAAGAATGCATTCTTCAGTGTCTTATTTTCTGCTTCTTTCACACCATTAAAGGCAAAAAAAAAAAAAAAAAGGATAGAGCTCACAACATAAATCATATGTAATCACCTAAAACACAACCAAATAAGACCTGTCTAGACTATGATTAGAATAACAAAAATCACTTCAATTTTATATCCGAATTAGGGCAACACAATTCTCACAATCCTACTTTTTTTGCATTAGATCGTAACTGAATCTATGAGAAGATATCTAGAAAATGTATTCTGAAATAAATAGCTAGCTACAAAGGAAAAGTGAAAAAAATGTATTAAGCAAACACTAAGTATTTTGTCTCTGAGAAAAGAATAGCAACTTCTAAGAGCAGAGAGAAGACAGATATTCTGAGGGATTCATATTCTAGTGACCTTATTTTACTCAAATTTAAGTTGGTTCATAGTAACATTCTGAGTGAGGTCATAAGTCAGTATAACCTTAATTTGTGAATAGTCCTCAGCCAATGAATAATAGGAAGTTTTCTGCACTTCTGAATAGTGAGAGTTAGAAAAAACTTCTATATAAATGTGTTGTTCTTTAAGACTATGAGAGTCCCATAGAACCTATTTATTGGTCTCATTCTTAGCTACTGAGCATGTTCCAGAAAATATGTCATAGCACAAAGGATCTTAACTATGAAGGGTTTATGAGTTTTGATTTATTTTCTATTACTATAACTATCTTTCAAGCCTAGGTGACAAAAATTAATGTAATTTAAAGTTATGTATATTTCTTACTTCCAGAAAGGAATTGCATTGGCTTATCAAAAGGAAAAAAAATTCCTTACACACAAGAAAGCCCATAAAACTGCTGTAGAAATAACAAGCCATGGGGAAAAAGGATACATTAATAAGGCGAAATTTCATCTTAGGCAGTTTCTAGTGGTAGATGATTTTAACTTATATTATCTTTACAACAAGATGGAAGAGATAAAGAATATAAGTTATTCTTTAAATTGATGTTCTTACATCAAGGAAAAGGTAAAAAGAAATAGCTGGAAAGAAAACAAATATTTGTTAAGAGCTTAATTTGTGACAAGAATTGTGTTAGATACATACATATATATAGGTTATTATTATGGTAGATACATTGTGTCAACTTGAGAAGTTTAAAAGTTTAACTGAGAGACTCAGCAAGGATCCAGGGTTCTTACTTTGTAAATACCCTCATCCTGTGTAAAGGAGGGCAAAATTTTGTGAGTGCTACATACACCCTGAAGGCAGAGGGGCGTGGCTTGTGTACAACCTAAGGGAGAAGAGGCTTGTTTTCTTCCTTTTCCTCTGGCTGCTGCCTTGAAGTATTGCCCTAGTGCCATGCCACCCTTCCTTGGAGTCAGCTTCTTAAGGACTAAAACCTCCACAACTGTGAGCTAAATAAATCTTTCCTGGGCTGGAGATTTAGCTCAGCAGCATAAGTGCCTGCCTGGCAAGCACAAGGTCATGAGTTGGAGCCCCAGTACCAAAAAAACCTGTCCTTCCTTCGTTTCGGCTGTCACGTATTTTGTCCTACCAACAGCAGAAAAGTAACCAATACAGTTATCAAAATACATTATATAAGCCGGGTGTGGTGGCTCACGCCTGTAATCCCAGCACTCGGGAGGTTGAGGCAGGAGGATTGTTGGGAGTTCGAGACCAGCCTGGGCTACAAAGTGAGCTCAAGGCCAGCCTGAACTGCATAGAGAGACCCTGTCTCAAAAAGACACACACACACAAAAAAAATACATTAAATAATTCTGATAATTCTTTGAGAGATTATTATCTTTATGTTACATTTAGAAAAACAACCCATCGAAAAGATAAATCATTATCCATAGTTTATATTTCTAGAGAATGATATACCAAACAGTGAATTTTGATCTTCCTATATCAAAATAGCTTTTGTAAACCATAAACAGGAGTGTTTAAGAATGAATAAAATAATTTTAAAACACACGCACACACACACACATACACCAACACATGCATTCCATATAACTACACACAATATGCAGAATATCTTAGTGTTTTTTTCTCTAAATTCAAATACTAGGAAAGAAATGTATCTTTTCAATCTGTAAGTAATCATTCTTCTTCACTATTAAAGGGGAAGTTAAGAAAAGTTAAGACACAGTAGAATAAGACTCCACTTCTCTTTAAAATAACATATCTAACTTGGAAAACAGTATCAGACTGAATCAATTAGCTAGAGAACACAAATTGACTTCTACACAAATAAGTCAAAATCTACAATCTATAAAACAATATGGCCACACTAAGGTGTGTCACAAATCATTACTGGAGTGAGGGAGAAGACCTAAAGAGTTGGAATTCTTCTGGTTCTTCCCATTGTATTAAAAAACAGTGATTTCATTTGAAAAAGTTTTATATATTGGTACTTATGTTATCTAGCCACTTTTGAGTAACCAATTATTCCTAATGTAACCACTTATCTGTAATGATTTATGATTGTAAACTTTTGAGACTCAGTAGTCTAGAACCAAGTCATCTGTGTAGTAATGGTTCAGAGTCACCATGAGTTGGCTTTTGTGGTGTTGGCTGGTATTGGTCATTTGCTTCCATGATGACTTATACATATGACTACGAGGTAGAGGCACTGGGTGACCATGTGGCTTTCTCCATATGGCTGTTTAAATGCCTTCATGATATGGCAGTTAACTAGCCCCAGACTAAGAGAAGAAGGAGAAAGCCTCGGTGTCCTTTTGACCTAGCTACTCACTGTCATCTGTCATATTCTGCTCACTAAAAGAGAGTAAATCTAGGCCACACTCAAGTCAAGAAGAATTAGACATCATCTATTAAAGAAAGGAGTATAGAAAAAACTGTAGGCATAGAAAAAGCCATGTTAAAATTGTGCTTTAAAGTGCTTAGAAAACGTTTACTAACTGTATTAATATATGTGACCCCTTCATTAGGACACCATTTAGTCAATGAAAATCTTGTTCTTAGAAATCCTTGTGAGAAAAATAGGAAATCGTAAAATCAGCAATCAAAAATATAAAAACGACATGATAGATGATAAATCTCATAACTGTTAACCAACATTAATATTCTATAAACAATCTCTACGTCCTGTCAAAACCACTTAAAAGTTTGGTATGTTTCATTTGGAATGCCACATAAGGCCCTAAAGAGGGATAAACTACCTGGATTTTAGGTTATGAAATGATTACCCTGGGAAGAGTAGGGCTGGCTGACTGTTGAATGTACATCCTCCCCATGATTTGAAATATACTTTAATTCTAATTTCAGTCTTTTGAACTGTTAATACATTTAGATATACACCCCATGGTTTAATTTGAGCATTAAGAGAATCATAGTTTGAAATTGACAATATAAAACTATAAATTCTAGGAATAAAATGAATAAGTTTATTAAAATCCAAATTAATTATTTAAAAGACTAAGAGAAAGATATGTTGCAAAAGTAACAATCTGAAAGATAATAATATAAAAACATTAGTGAGTACTAATTACAAATGATATATGAGTGAAAAAAACATAAATATTACAATTAATTGAAACATAATTTTCTGAGAAAAATATTTCAGGAAAAACTTTAGTAAGAACAGAAATGTTAGGACAGAGAATTCATTGTAAGAGAAGAAACTGAAAGACATTAGAACAATTAATTATGCAACACATACAGTCTAATGTCTAAATGGCTAATTACAGTTATTTAAAGTATATAATTTAAGTGCTAAGCAAAGATTCTTGGCATAGAAAAGACAAACTGTTGGGAAAAACATAATAATCTAGAAGTAAAAGTTTTAAAGTATCTGAGCAAAATGTATAAAGAAAGCTTTAAAATCGTGCCGGATGCAAAGTTACACTAGTCTCAAAAGCTTTTTATAGAAAGTAGGACTACAAAAATAAAAGGTTTTGTGCTAATATTGTTTGGACAATGTATCCTGTTCCTACATCTTGAACTGTGAATAACTACAAAGACAATACACAATGTATCAACTATCCTAATGGTCCAACTAATCTGTTGTGAACTTTGATTTGTTATGTTTATATATTTTTCTTTAAAATATAATTAACAATAATTTATTACAGTTGCAGATTACTTTCATATAATAAATGATTTTTACCATAAATAAAATTCAGTAGCCATCAGAAAAATGGAATGTACAACACTACAAAATAAAGAGGGAACAAAATAAAATAAGCAGAAAAATATAAACAGTAAGATGAGATGAGCAGTAGACATTTGAATCCGATGAAAAAAATCTTCCACACCCATTGTTATGCTACATATGAATATTGTTTTTAAATTTTAATTTAAACTTTTGCCTGAAAATGACATTATAAAAGAAAGAAGAGAGAAATGATAGGCCACTCCTGTTGCACCAGTGCTGAAGAGTCATCATTTAAGAAACACTGTTTAGGAAAAAAGGAGGAAAAAGGAAGAAAGGGGAATGTAGAAGAGGGATGTGCAGGAAGAAAGAAAAAACATTATGGAAGTTTGTTGGAGACATTCTCTTACACTTAGAATTAATCATCCAAGTATAAAATTAAAGCAAAATTTACTGCAAAAGTTATCACCAGAACTTAGAAGCATTAAAAAAGTTATGTTCTGAAAATAGATGATGTGATAGTCACACAACAATGTAAATATATTTAGTGCTACAGATTAATATGGCAAATTTCATGTTAAATTGATAAATTTACTGTTATGTATATTTAACCACAATAAAATTTCAAAAGTTAATAAAAGGATATGCATATTTTAGTGTGCTAATACCTCTTTATAAAATGAGAAATATTAGGAGAACAAAAATGTTCAAAAGAGAAGAAAGTTTAAAAGAAAACCACATCTACCCTTAAGCATTACAACCTTTTGTGTTCCAATATTAAACACAGAAATGTCTATCATGTCCCTTGATTTAAAATGTGAACTTTGTAACAAGGGAAATGGTCTTGTCAGTACAGAGAGATACTGAGGAAGTATTTAGTGTGAAGTTAAAGTACAAGCATGACTTTTTCCATAGATGTATATCATCTCAGTTGCCTGTGTCTCTCTACTCTTCCTAATGGAAGGCTGGCAGTGCACACCAGATAGCTTCTTCTACCATTACCCTGCCTATAGGTCAAGTATTGGTTTGAGAGAGTGTCCAAACCAAAGTACAATAAAATAGGCTTTTAAACAACAGAATTTGTTTTTCACAATTCTGGAGGCGAGAAGTTTGCGGTCAAGTGTCAGCAGAATCATTTTCTTCTGAAGCCTCTCTCCTTGGGCTCTGGATGGACAAATACCTGCCTTCTCACTATCTTTCCTTGGTGTCTGTGTCCTACTTGCTTGTTTTTATAAAATCACTTTTCATGATGGATTACATCCTATGCATTTTGAACTTAATTAGCAGTTTAAAGGCCAGTCGCTGAATGAAGTCACATTCTGAAACACTGGGTGTTATACATGAATATATGAATTTGTGGGGACACAACTCCATCCATAGCATTTGGCTACCTCATCATTGCCTGTTAAGGACTAGAGGGACAACTGTTCATTTACTGAGACTGACCAATGAGTACACTGTCAGGAGACATTTTCTTGTTCATTTTGCAGTTTTGTAGAACTTACAGAAGATACTGATTAGAATCATTAATGTTTCAGGCAGCTGAGTTAGTTAGGAATATTATAAGCAGTGAGATAGGGCTAGCTCCTCAAAGGAGCCAGTGCAGACACCTGGCAACTGTGGGGGAAGCTGATGCCTCTTGCTGTGGGCCAGGCCTCAAGACAAAAGGCCAAACAAATGCACCCATATCCTGAGGATTGATAACCTAAACAGTTCTCATCCCCCTAGGAAAGAGTCACTGCTCCATAAGAATGCCTGCTTTCTACATGACTCACTTCCCCATTGGTCCCTAATGTAATCAATTTTACCCAAACTATTGATCTTATTGGCTAACTATAGCTATGTCCCACCTTATGCCCATCTGCCTTGTGAGCTCCCAGTCTTCTCCCACCTTGAACCATGGTTTTACCCTGGAAAAGACAGAGTCCTTGGCAACCCGCTTGGGATCCCTTCTGTCTCTCTCCATACAGAAGCTTTCTTTCTCTCAATAAATATATTCTGCTCCTAACCTCCAATGTTCCTAACATTTATTCTTTGATTTTAGAGAACACAAATTCGCAGACATAATAGGTTGCGAGTTTCATTCCCCTATATCATTAAGACTGGGAAATACATAGTATTATTTCACTAGCAGAGCATTAGCCTCCAGTTGTTACTTGTGGCATTAACCTAAATGTTTCTGCCAGATACTTGGAAAATAGGGACTAGTTACCAAAATAAATGAATACTTGGAAATGCCTGAAAAATATGATCTTATTTCCTTCATTTCTTAATAGGTATGTTCTATTCTTAAAGCAATTGTATCTATAATCAATAATAACTATTTTCAGATGAGTTATAGGTGAACAAGATTTATTGTTTCTTTTAATAATTTAAGAGTAAATATTAAATAGAAACATTTAAAACAGAAAAAAAATATAATAAGTCCCAGGCAAGTAGGCTAGGATCACTTTTTTGAAGAGTGATGTCTCTGTTTACTTCCATGAAATAAAATTTTAGTGTTATTTTAGTGTTGTACCCCAAAAAGCTGCACCCCAAAATAAAATGAAAATTGTAAAAAAAGAATAAAAAAGGCCAAGACATCTTGGAGGGAAAAAAAAGCACTTTAATATTTAGACTGGTATCCAGCGACACAGCATGAGGGTGGAATTTACACTGCTGTGCAACTGGGCTAAGATTTGGGGGTGGTTTATAAAGGGAAAAAACCCTCAAAGATGTGGGGGGTCCACACCTGCGCATTCCTGAGGAAATGGGACATCCTGTTTTCTCTTTTTTAAAGGTCAAAGGGCATGGTGCATACAGAACAGAATGGCAGTGCTAAGAGTTAGAGTACAACATTTAGAAGCACTCTACCTGTTGTAAAAACGTCAAGAATGGCTGAAATGGACCATACTTGTCTTCTTGGAGCTCACAGTCTGTTGAGAAAGATATTATCACCCTACTGTATCTACCCTATTCAGGTCATGAATATCATATGAAATAACACAAATTAAAGACAGAATGAAAAGAATCTACCATTTCTCATGCTTACTAGAATTTGAGACTCTCAAAGTTCTGTAGGTATCGTTGAGAAATATTCAAACATTGATTTCTGAATAGACATTTCTCCAAAGAAGATTTAAAGATTTTCATTTGGAACAACATTAACCATGAGTGAAATACAAATAAAAAAAAGTATTTTGAGATGCCACTTGATATGTACTAGTGTTGCTATAATCCAAAAGACATAATAAAAGCTCAGAGATGGAGAATATGGAGCCATGATACACTGCCAATTTATACATAGTATAGCAGTGTCACCCAATACTAAACACAGAATTGCTGTTTACCTAGTAATTCCTAGAAAGATAGCAAAAGAAGTTATTTTTTTTAAATATAGTCACAAAAATGTTTGTATATACATGTTCATACTATTATTATTCATAACAGCCAAAAGGTAAGAATAACTCATTCATAAATTCTTGAATGATAAGTAAATGTGGCATAGTGACACCATAAAATATTACACAGCAATAAGAATTAGTGAAGTACTAATACATGATACAACATGGATGAAGATAGAAAGATTATGTTAAATGCAAGAAATCAATTCCCAAAGAGGATTCCATTTATATAACATATACATGCAAAGGTACAGAGATAAAGAACAGATTAATGGTTTCTTCAATGGAGGCAAATGAAGATACTAATAACAATAAGATAGTATTTCTTTTGAAGTTGGTGAAAATCTAACAGTGTGATGATGGTTGCACAGCTTTATGAATGTAGTATTAAACTGATAAATTTTATACTTCATAGATTTTACCTCAGTAAAGCTGTTATATTTAAAATGTCAATTGTTGACATTTTAGATGTCTACTTCTTACTGATATGATATTAACTGAAATTCAAAAACAGACACTAAAATAGAGTGGAAGTTATTAATTTAATCATCCACATAAGCATTTTTTCCTTTAAAATTGTCATGAAGATCATAGCTTAACATTAAGAAAGTCAGATAAGGAATGATATATAGATTCTAGAAAAATATTCTGCAGCACCATGACAGTAATATTTTCCCCTGATGTATTGCATAAATTCAATACATACCACTCACAAGAGAGTGCAATGAATGATGACCCTTGCAATCCTGCTATATACCACATGAACAATGAGACTCAGTGGCCTGATCAGATCATCAATACAATAGATAGACCAGTTCTGCCATTAAGTGTTTAAACTTTCAAAACCATATATACTCTTATTTGTTTACTGGAATTTTCTGTGTACTTTGCATTCTATCATCTTTACCCAGGGTCAACCTTGATAAAAACAACATTGATACAAAACCAACACTGATAAAAGCAAGACATTAACCTGCAAGTTACTTCTCTGAAAAGGAACCAGTGAAGTCATAAAAGGTTTCTATTTCAGTGATTTTCTACAGTGCAAAACCCACAAGCAATCTTCAATCTTTTTAGTTTAAAGAATATAAAAGCTCAATATATTCAACATTAGAATTTGGTATTTTAATTTTTTTCTCTTCATTTAATTTCCACATGCCAAAGGCACACACTCAAGAAGTGTTAAAATGTGGGGATCAGCTTTATCCTTGCTGCATGTAAGAGGTTGCAAAGATGACATTGATGAGATTTCCTTGGACCATTACATCTTAATGTGTGGTTGTTTTGTGCATCTTGAGATGAAGTGAGTAATAGGCTTGTTTTTTTGACATTTCACTGAGTACCCAGATCATAAACACTTATCTTCAGTATTTCCCTACGGTTCTTATGTTATTGTTTGGAAGAAAGTGAGTTATCCAAGTAATGAAACCATGTGTAGTTGATAGAAATAGTAAAAAAGAAAGAAAAGAAAAGAAAAGAAAAGAAAAGAAAAAGATTATCAGTAAACACTGACTCTTCTTCAAAAAGTCCAGTGAATTAGTGAAGAAACAAATATAGTTCAATCATAAATGAAAACTAGTTTGAGAACTATTTTTAAGAAATAATTTGAAAAAATCATGATGAAGAAATATCAGTATTTCCCTAAAAACAGTTTTCAAAAATCGTTAATTTATTTTTATTAGAATAGTAATATGTATTCCTTAAAGAACAGATAAAATATGAAGAAAAAATGACTATCACAGCATAAAACCAATGTTTACTATTTTGCTTCCTTTTGTATAATATTCTAGTCTTTACAAATCATTCATCCACGATTGAAACCAAGATGTTTACCCTTACAGTTTATTTCTAATATTTAAACATGAATCATCCCAAGGTTTTCACACACTCACACACACACACACACGCAATTCTCCCATAATTATCTTCTCCAAAGTACAAGTCCTATTTGCTCTGATTTTGTTGTATTAGTCACAATATGTGCATACTTCTTTGAAGATAAAAGATTACAGGACATTGACCAGTATGGTCAAAACAGTCTTCAAAAAGATGCACCTAGGAGAAAAGTGGGAACCAGAGAAAAGCAGTTGCAATTTACCATGCCAGAATAGATTATTCTCCTGAACCAATCCAATACTAATGTTTTGGTCTGAGCTTTCTTCTGAATAAAAGTTATTGTCCTCCTGGCATGTCATAGGGTTTTTTATGGTTCAAAATATAATAAGGTTTCCCTAGGTATTACGGACCTGGGGATGTTTCTCACCACTGTTGGCACTGGATTTCAAGATTATAACTATCTGGATTCAATCACCAAAAGTCACTTTGTTGAAACATAAGCCTTATTTGCATGGATAATACTCCTGTAGGCATCCATCAGAGAACCTCATGCTGAGGAATGCCCACTCCATCTTTTTTTGCCTTTCTTCTTTTATTGAAATTTTAATTCAGGGTTTATATTGTGCTTGTCTGATACCAAGATCACCTTGGTCCAACCAAATTAGGAGAAAAAGTTCAGCCCTTACTGTTTTTCTCCCCAAAAGTTACCAGACACCTTATGTAAATAAGCCAATTTCAAATTGCAGAAATTATTTTGTCTTCAAGGAAACAAAATAAAAATTAACCTCACCAAACCAACTCATTACACACACAAGGCAACATCTCATGGAAGTTCAGAGTATGGATTTAAAGCTTAATCACCTTTGACATTTACTTTTTTCCTGAACTTGCTCTAGATAATATATATAATCTATGCATAGTGTTCTTCATCTGCACACCAGAGTTAGAATTAGTGCTTTCTTTACAAGACAGTTGTGAGAATTCGAATTTGCATGTGCAAGAACTTAGAAAAGTGCCATCAGATAGTAAACACTGAATACATACTAGCTATTTCAAATGTGATTGTTTTTACTTATTATTATGTCATGTACATCATTTTAGTGCCTAATTTTATCAAATAAATTAGTTTATTCCATGATGCTCCTATAACTGGGTGTTTAGTTTACATTCAGCTTTTTGCTATTACAAATGATTTTGATATAAATCTATTTGTGCCTGACTTTTTAATATTTTATTTCTTTGATTTGAAATTCTCAAAATGGAAATTACTAAATCAAGGAATAAATCAATTCAGCTCCTGCTATATTCTGCTAAAGTCCTACAGGACCAATATGATGGTTTTCACAAATTTTGGAGCCAATTTTGTGCTATGATACAAAATGAAAACATTAAGAAGAAAAAGACACAATATAATAAAGAAATACTTTCAAACACAATCTTCAGTCATTTTTGGCTATGATTTATTCTCATTTTTGGTCTGAGAGCAATAATACTACACTACACTGTAGATGTCTCTTGTTTGGGGCTTATTCTAACATTTACATTTAAATCTGAAAAAATATGAAGGTAAATATGACCCTCAATATGAAATCTCAGTCTATCAGTTAATAGTGTTTAGCGATCGATTACTGTGTCAAAAGCCCTTCAATATAAACAGGAGAAATAAATAAGTAGCACACAGAAAAAATATGATGTAATCCAGAAACAACATAGATTTGGAACCATAAGATAAAGAAAACTTGGGAAAATAAAAACATGCTATCAAAATATTATTATAAAATAGCAGTACAGAATAGTATGTAATATAAGCTCTTGAGTTAGAGTGCTTAGTAAGGTAAATTCAGCTTTGGGCTAATTTTACAATTTAAGTAAAATCAGGTGACAGTTCAAATGCAAATTGCAATGTGAAGACTCATTTGCATGGTATAGGTATGGTTGATTTTAAATGGTCTTCTAACCTGCAATTGCCATCTCCTCAGAATTTTGGATGGGTAATGGGCCACTCAACTGAACAACATTTCCTAGCAGTTCTCACATATGAGTTTGGTCAACTAATAGTATTATGGCCACTAAGGGATCAGAAGAAATTCAATATACAGTGTATATGATACTGCCTTTGAATCGAGGGGGGATGTGGTCTCTAGACCTTTGTGTCTTACTACAGTCTGATCCATGGTAGAGTGAAGAACCTACTTGTGATATAGGAGCCTAAGCAGATATTATGGATAGTTGAACTGAATGGTTAGGTTAAAAACTCTAGTGACTTTTGTCCACTTTAATAGGGTTTCTTTCTTATAGGAACATAACCTGTACATTTCTTAATAAGAGCAACTAAAGTCAAATTTGTTTAGATTTGAATTTTTAAAAGAAAGAGAACAGAATCCCAAAACATATTTATTAATGACTTCATAAATAAATGATGTAGCCTTTACTTCCTGGAGTGCTATTCGCCCTCTACATTCATCTATTCTTGACAATTTACTTTAACTAGACAACATCACCACATCCAATGTCACACTGTAATAATTACCCTCTGTACTAAAACTTTCTCATGGCTTGCTTCCCAGATAAATCAACAAATGACTGTATGTATCAGGAGTAATCTGAGCAATCAGATAACAGAACAAATTTGGCAGCTGGATTAGTCACTACCTGGCTACCAATTATGTACTCATGATTCATGGTAAGTGGAAGAAAGTAGAGGAAGACAGGCTCTGGCATAACTATCCAATGACTAAAGCTTTCACTGATACCAAAATTTGACTGTGTAACAGTGCAAGAGAAGGCCTTGGCTATTATAATGTATTGGGGATTTGAAAAATATGGAGAAAAACTAATTAGAATGATAATGAAAGTTAGCTATTACTTATTTCAAAAGTGCTAAACAAGGTAACAAAAGTGAGAGCAATTAACACTTAAAAGCCAAGTGTGAAAACCAGAGAGCTTCTTCTACGAAATACAAATAAGTTGTCATCTATAGCAGCAGTATATCCAAAAGTCTAGGATCAGACCTAGGATTTAATAAAAGGACTTACTTGAGAAATTTGTACTTCTCCACATAATTTTGAGCTCTGCAGAGTTAGAAGTCTTGGTGTCCAAACAGACATATTTACACCAGAAAACCAAGCAAAATCCCTATAAACTATAGCTGTTGCCTGGCACTTTGGATATCTTGCACCCAGAGTCCAGCAAGTAAAAAGAGTTACCATTTTACAAGGTTGCTTCTCATGGGGAGGGGAGTGGGCAGGAAGGACTATTTGGAGCACTTCAGCGACCCACTTCAGTGTTGCTGAGAACTACCATTCCAAGCTTTACTGGCAGTGAAAGAACACTGGCCAAATCTTCAGAGCTAACTACTTCACCGACCTCAGGCCTTTGCTAAGCTAAATGGTTCCATCAACTCACTTCTGAAATACTTATTTGAAAGAGTAATTCCTCCCAATTACTGCCTTTTCCTCTTTCCTGCTTTCATTTTTTCCAAAGCATTTATATCATTACATGTATTTTGTTATTCTTCAGTTTATGCCATTTTCCTATTGCCATTATAGCAAATTCCCACAAATATATATATATATATATATATCTTAAAATTACATATTTATTATCTTAGAGTTCTGGTGGTTTGACACCAGAATACATATGGCTAGACTAAAACCAAAGTGTCAGCTGGTTGCTTCTACATAATCTAGCAGAGAATCAACTTCCTTCCCCTCTCCCACTTCCAAATACTTCTAGGCATTCTTTGTGTAATGGCCCATGTCCTCCATCATCAAAGGCAGCAATCACTGTATTTTGACCCTGGTCTCTGTAATTACATCTTTTTACTCTAATTCTAACTCTATCATCTTTTCTGTAGTTTATAAGAACTTTTGTAATTACACTGAGCCCACTCCAATAATCCACGATAATCTCCCTAACTCAAGATCCTTAATCAAAGCTGCAGTCTCTTTTGCAATGTAAAGTAATAAATGAACAGACTGAAGAGATTAGAGTACAGAAAAAGTACTTTATGAACTAAAATTAATTTTATAAAATTGGAGTATACTATCATATAAATAAATCAACTGCAGTTGTGCCAAGTGATAGTATCTGTCACCATAGATAAAGGATATACTGGTATATTATTAAACTCAAGTTTGTACTTATGAAAATATAGTCCATATTTTTCTAATTAAACAATAAAATTTATATAATTTCCAGTTTTTCACTTTTTTTCTCTCATCCTTACATTCCATCTATCACCAAAACCTGTGGCTATATGGAAGTAATTTGTGTGTGTATGTTGGGGGGTGTTTTATGGTGCCTCACATGTGCTAGTGTGCTAAGCAGTTATCTACTACTACCTTACATTCCCATCCCTTTTTACATATTGGAAAACAAAGTCTTCCTAAATTGCCTAAATTGACTGAAAAATTGTAATCCTCCTGCCCCAGGCTCCCAAATATCTGGGATTGCAGGCACATGTGATCATGCCTGGTTTTAGAAGTAAGTGTTAATGCCAACATACATCCTTATTCTTCATATTTTCCAAACCCTATGCTGGTAGGCTGGCAATATGGGGTTAGTCAAGCCAAAGTAATATCAATGGCAAATATAGGCACCCCATGCATTTTCAGGCAGAGAAGAACTGGTGTGCCCTCCCTGATCTCATTCTTCCTCAGCTGCAGTGCCCTTGCGGCCACATGTTCTGAATAGCACAGTTAAGAAAATTGAAGATGATAGGATTCATGAGTCACCATTTGGAAGACAGCTGCTTTGGAGTGTTGCCTAAACTGCATTAGAATGAAAGCAGAGAAACACACTTTTATTCAGTTAAGCCACGTGTGATTATGGGATTTGAGTCATGCAGCAATTAGTATTAATTACTCTAAAAAATAACAAGATTAGTACCAGAGACAGGTATGTTAAAAAATCAATAGGAATATTTGGCATCTGCTCAGTGGTCAAGTTTCAGGGCGGTCAGAAAAGTCATATCAGAAATACAAAATAAACACTTATAGGCAGACACAAAACATATGATTAAGTTATTATGCACAGTGACTTATGATCACATAATTAAAGGCCTGGCAACTATAGAGAAAATAATAGAGACTGGAAAATTAGCATTGTTAGTTGTCCTGTACAGGGTCTAAAAATGTCACCTCTTGTCTTTCTGATTTTCACTCCCCATAACTTATCCTTTTATCTTGCTCCTTTTACTGATAATTGTCCTAAATTACATCTTTGTTTACTCACTGAGAATCTGCCTCACTAGAACAAAATCTATATGAAAATAGGAATGAATATACGATGAAGATTCCTTAATCAATATATACTACTACTTGTCTGATTCTTTCATTCTCATTCTCCTTCACCTTCTTGTTCTTCTACCACACAACCTCTATTTTCCTCTGTGCGTTCATTGTATCCTTCTCTGTCTAACATTTTTACATTTCCTGGCTTTGGAAATTGCACTACAATACTATGAAGATTTTGAAGAAACAGACCATCTCCTGGGGAACTCTGAAAACTTCTTCCCTAGAAACCTGTTAGAACTTCTCTGAAATGACTGATCAATATACAAAATTTCAAAGCTATGATCTCACAAACAATCGCTCCTCTTCCCACAAGGCCACACCCCTTCAAACCTTTATGGATATGAGAAACAAGTTCTGATTTTCTTTTAGTCATTCTACAGTTCTGAGAAGTCTAAGTCTTGAAAATTACGAAAAACAATTATGGTGACTCATTCTGACTCGTGAAACAAGACAACAAAATAAACAAACTCTTCAAATTTTCAAAATACAACTCTTGCATGATTTACTGGTACTGAAACAGGCATACAGTACCTTTGATATCTGACAAATTCATGTTGACTGACTGCTCTCTGGCTATTTGATAGCCTCATTCACATAGATAAAGTTTTTTTATTCTTTGCCTTAATCCATTTGTACTACTGTAACATACTGAGTAATTTGCAAAGAATTAAAATGTATTATTCATAGTTTTGAAGTCTGTGAAGCCCAAGACTTAGGTGCCAGCATTAGGTGAACACCTTCTTGCTACATTCTCATATAGCAAAAGGTGGAAGGGATAAACTCCTTTCATTAAGCTCCTTCCCCATCTGTTTTGTTTTGTTTTGGTTTTGTTTTGTTTGAGACAGGATCTTGCTAAGTAGTCCAGGATGGCCTCAAACTAATGGCGATCCTCCTGCCTCTGACTCCCAAGTGCTGAGATAGCATGAATGAGCCAACACTCCTAGCTAATTAAGCCCTTTTTAATGGTGTTTTATCCTATTAACAAAGGAGGATCCTTCATGAGCAATTCGTCTAATAAAAGTTCTATCTCTTAATATTATCAGATTAAAAACAATAGTTTTCATATGTCTTATGAAAACCATAACATAAATCAAGATGCAAGTAAAATATGATACTAATAAAAATAAATAAACCTGAAAAGGGATTTTAAAAAACTTAGTTGTTAACATGTTTTCTTGAAAAAATAATTTGACATATCAAGGTTGTCAGATGGGCAGCAATATCTTCTAAAAGTGTTCGTTTTAGTCCACAAAGATATTTGAACATTTCCTATTTGTCAGGTACCACAGGAAAAAAGTCAACTAGAGTACTGTTAACATGATCCTTTATTAAAAAATTCTTAGAGAAGGCTTTGAAAGAGTATCTAACTTGTTTTATAAAATACCAAGAAGAAGGGAAATAGTCAAAAGTTCAGTGTTTTCAGGAATAATTGACAAAATAGTTAATGAAAAAGGGAGACTTCTTCTCCTACAAGCTGATGAGTTTATTGAATAATGTGGATTTTATCAATAGAGGTGGAGAAGCAGAGTAAAAGTCCTGGGCAGCAGAAAATTTGGGGAAACATCCAAATGGAACAAAGACATCCATTTTTTAAATGTCCAGCAGTAAGGGAATAAGAGACATAAATTGCAGTCAGCAATGCCAAAAGAGATTGTTTTCCTGGAAAAGAAACAGACAAATGGCTTATCCCAGATCCTGAAACATGGACAATAAAAGTATAAAATACCAATAAGAAGGAAAGTCCTGTTTACCACATAGAAGTCATCAATGATTTCTCCCTGTATCATTCAACATACAGGAGAAAATTTTTACTGTAGTCTCATATCTAGACAAGCCTGTTTTTCCTAACAAATATTTTGGTTTTATTATATAAAACATATTTCTTACATAAAAATAAAATGTTATTTTTCAACATTGCCTCTTGTGTGTTGGTTGTCAGAGAGCTCTGGACCAAATTTGTAATATTCTTAAGGCAAATGTTCCAAACTTATAAAGCAAAAATATTAAAAGAATCTTCTAGGAAGATAACAGATGCAAAGTTGAGACAGTGTGAGCAAATATTCAGTTTAGTAAAAAATGCATGTGATATGTAAACATTTGGAAAGACTTATATCTTGATTTAGATACCATCTTGGGTTCATTGTATGTTGACCGCACAGCTTTTGTAAATAAGTCATTCCTAGAAAAAATGAGAAATGATTAAAACACTTGAATAAGTATTGTAAAACCTCATTACTTTAATCTTTAACCCAAAGTTTGACAAGTTACTGAAATATACAAGTTCTATAGTTTTAATATAGCATGACATTACTTCAGTATTAACTCCAAAATGAGTCAGGGATTATTTAAAATTTGATGTTGGGCATGCTCCCAGCAGATATTTTCCGCACCAGAAAGTTAAAGTTTTACTGGCCTTAATTCCTATCTCTAAACTTATTTGATATCCAAACAAGCTATTTTATTCAATAAATATTTATAAAGCTCCCTCCTGACACACATTCAAAGTCGTTCTGTCAAAGACAAAAGGTTAGCAAAGCTCAATTAGACCAAATGGGATGCTTGAGAGAACAGAACTGTCTTTGGCATTCTTTGAATGTTAATAGTGAGTTAGTTGATCTTATGTCCTTGGACAAAGAATTTTGTAGCTCTGGGCTGAAAGTGACAAATCTATCAGTTGCACCTGCCCATGCCAGTCTCTATGAGGATGGGTGATAAGCTGTCACATCAGCGTTACACATGATTGTGTACAGAAAAAATAAACATACTTTCAGGTAAGCATTTCTGAGCCATTTCATGTTCTTAAATGAGAGCCTGAAATGTTGCTTTGAGAATGATAATCAAGTGCTCTATTTCACCTCAGAAATAATTACCATTTAATATACAGTTACATATAGAACAGATTTCTGAGAAAAATATTAAAGGAATCTTCTAGGAAGATAACAGATGCTAATCTTTGAGTCCCTGAAACTCTAATCTCTCATCTTCAAATTCTGCCTGTTAAGTAAAAATAAAATTGTGCAGTAATTCCAAGTTGGTTCACCAGAAAATTCTCATTTAAACACTGAATATAAACACCCAAAGTTAAGACTCAGTGTGAGCAAATATTCAGTTTAAGTAAACAAATGCTTATGATATATAAAGATTTGGAAAGACTTATGTATATCTGTAGAGCCTATATTTTTATTGCCTAAAGCAAGAAAAGATACAGATATTTTGGTTATACAATTGATTTGTGTAAGTGAAAAGAACTGTACCAATAATTAAGAAATTATCAGAATCATGAAGTACTCTTAGACAGAAATGAAATAAAGCAAGAGAACCATCATTTGAAAATATCAACTTTATATCTTAATTATCTGATCCAAACAGAGGTTTTTATATAAATGCATTTCTAAAACATTAGTGATTGTCAGATATTTTCTCACCAAATAAAAAATGTATCAGTTCTGATATTTAACTTTCCTACTAAGCTATCATTTGATTTTAGGAGAGTTTATATCACTATTTATGTCAATAAAATGAAATTAAAATCTCTTCTCTGTTCCTCCAAAGAGATAAGGATAAAACGAGATAGATGGAAAATAAAGTCTCCTACATTTAAGTTCAAAAAGTAAATTGATTAAAATAAGAAAAGTGTTTAAATATAAGAAAGAGTATACTTAAAATTACACTGAAATAAAGATTGTATTGTATTACAGACATTTCAATTAATTGGATACCAAAAGGATAATGAAATCTAAGACTATAGAAATGAAGGGAGTACCATATTCTTTACTGGTCTTATCAAGCAGGCATTGCTCAGAAATTGGAGAGCTCTGAGAAAGGCATAGATGAAGTATTTGGAAATTGTGTCAATAAGAACAAATTCTGAAACAATCAGAGATAATTACCCAAGACAAGTAAAGATTCAGAAGTGCTATTAGAACATTACATTCAAAAAAGAAACTATAGCTGTCATAAGTGAAAAGACAATTCTACAAAGAAATGAAATTCCTGTCATGAGAAAAGAATAAGCACGGGCCAGATAATCAACTGTCACAGTGCCATAGAGAAGAGAGTTCTAGATCTACTCTACAGTCTCTTCAAAGACAACTACAAAAGTGTGAATGATAATTCTTATGTTAATATAATACAAAGGAGACATTGTCGTTTTCCAGAAATAGATTCTCCAATAGAAAAAATCACTGAGTACTATGCTAACCAGCCATTATTTTTGTGAGGATGATGGTTTTGAATTGCAAAAAGGGGAGAAGACCAATTCACTTTTGTTCACCAGATCATTCTCATTGCAGATACTGTGGCTTGGTGGCCACTGCAAAGACCATGATTCCAAGCAGATACTTGCCAATGGGAATCTGTAATTTGTCTACCATTTCTGTTAAAGGAGGCATGAATTGTTTTTGTTGGAAAACAAACTTTAAAAAACATTATTATCAGAAATCATCGAAAAAGAGAAGAAAATTATTTCATTTGTATTTAATCCCTGGACTATATTATTGAACTACAGTCTAAGAGAAAAATGACTTGAGATTTCTTTAAAAATTATTATTGAAAACTGAAAATCCAATTTCATATAAAATATAAAAGAAGAAAATTTTGGCCAAGACTTAAATACATTTTTCAATTGTAGAACTTTTCATGAGCTATGTAATATGAAAACATCTTCCTTTACTTAGTACATGTTTCAATGTGTTTCACAAACTTCATGTATTGGAAGCTTAAGTCTTGATGTGCTATATTAATAGTGTTGGAGCTAGGGCACTGAGGAGGTGTTCAGGACTAAGGGGTTATGTGAATTAATACCATGCTATGACTAGTGGCTTTATAAGAAGAGGAAGCCGAGAACACACAAGCTGCTCACTATCCATCCAGGTGCCCTCCAGTGTGTCACAATGTAGCAGAAATGTCCCCACCAAATGTGAGATGCTCTTCATCTTTTTAGCCTCCAGAGCCATGAGCTAGATAAACTTCCACTCTATAATTTGCCTAGTCAGTTAATAGCAATAGAAATCAGATTACCATAGTACCTGTATATTTATCTTAATTTATGCAAAAATACATACACTTTAATACGTAAAATTTCCCTGGTTTTTGCAGATGCATCTAGTAAAATTAGAAATTAACTCTAAAGTCATAATCACTATGTGATCAAGTTAAGTATATTATTTAACTCATTCTTTTGTATTACATGGAGTAAGTACAAATGAGCCTACTTTGCCCACTCTAAAGTTAGAATTATAAGATTTTGAAACCAAAACTGTCTTCACGGAATATCTTCTGAAGGAAATCACAGAAGCAATTGTCTTCAGGGACCTGGCAGATAGTGTAAAGATAAAAGGCATCAGAGAATAAAAGAGCTTGTGGAGAATAACAGACTCTCCCATGTAAAGTATCAGACTCAGTATATAAAAATTATGCAATGATCAAATAAAATTTCTCTGAACTGAATCTGACCCAGAACCGTGTAGGTAAAACCTCTGATCTAATGTTTAGTCAGGCTGTTTTACAAATAAGAAAATCAAAGTAAATGTTGGTTAAGTAAATGACCTAATCAACGTCAAACAATAAGGTCTAGTTTCAAAGTGTTCTGCCTTTTGGTTCTATGGCTTTTAAATCAAACAGTTGGTTCTACTTCTAAATCCAGAGCCTATATTTTTCGACTTCATATTATTATTCTGCATCTAAAAATTGTATTTAATTTTGCACCAATGTCTGCTTTCTAATCTTAATTCCCATGCATTTTTTGTAATAAAAAAGATTACTTTATGAAAAAATAGTGAAATATATTAACAAACATATTCATTCATCAGGTTTCCAAGTTTGGTGGATATTATAAACTACTGTTTAAGGTATTTGATCGAAACAAGGGTTTATATTTTCTAGGAGATAGACTTAGTTAATAACAAAAACCAGAGCTACCATACTTTTTAGTTATTTCTAGCTGGGGTATAATTTCATAGATATTTTCTTTGAAAGAACAATAAACAATTTTGCAATCCCCTGAATGACTGGTCTGTGATGGATTTTAGAGCATATTATTAATAAAAGAAACTGTATTAAGTCATAACAAAGAATTTTTACTACTACTAATCTTTCTTACTAGCAAGTCACTAGAAGATATTCATTTCACCTTTACTTTTTATTTCTCTTTCTTTTTTATAAACCCTTAACATGTGTCACTGCATCTTGGGAAGGATTCATTTTTGCTAAGAAGATATATGGAAAACAATTCTAGGCTTCAACTGGTCATCTGCAAGGATGACATTGTACCAGAAATAATTAATATGTTTACATGGATTATGTCCATCAGGACAGTAAGCAATTGTGGTTCCTAAATAGGCCAGAGAAGGGAAACAAACAAACAAAAATCTAATCAGTATCATTATTGAAGTGGCTTCAAGCTCTGGTTCAAATTATAATTATTATTTGCTTTAAAGCTTCTGATTATATAGAAATTTTTCAGCTGCAATTTATCTCTTCTACAAATCCATCCCTTATTCTTAAAATAGAACCATAGCTCTACCTTGTAAACAATGATGAAAGATGATATCATGCAACCCAATATATTTCTATGAATGAGTTGATTTGATTTCCTTTCTGGAAACTGCAGCCTCTACTATTAGAATAAATATGTTCATTCAAGAAAAATATGTCTGATTTGATTAATCTCCTAAGCCAAGTAAGAGCCAGAAAAATGAAAAAGATTTGCAAGGAAGTAAGTGAGATATTCTTCTTAAAGGAAATAAAATCATTCACTAAGTTTTTAAAGACATATTTAGACGTTCTTGTTTATAGTCCAAGAATGCAAATGTTTCTTATTGTCCTTTTATTGCTAAACAATTATAATTTTTCAATCACTCTCCAGTTCTGAGATAACTGTTTATATTTATTTAGCCTCTAGTATTAGTAGGCAGGTGTCAGGACATTGATGATTGTGATTAATAAAAAACAATGCTAACCAACCACGAAAGATAGGAAATATATTAAAAGGTTGTCATGTAGCATACAGATTCAATAATACAAGTGAGTCAATTCAGAAAAGGACAACATAGAAGGAAAATCTACTCGATACACAAATTCCCAGTGGAAACTTTCTGGCCTATTTCAGGATACTACATTAAGAGAAAGTAGAATGGTTTGGCTGACAATTTAAACAAAATTGCATTTAAAAATATAATGTCCAGAAAAAGACAAAGTAGAGCTATTGTCAAGTGGGAAGAATGAATAAAGTATACTCTACACTGTCCTTTGCATTTTTCATTGATCTATGAAAGACTGAGAAGGTAGATAGAGTAATAATATTGGTACAGGCTTTTAAAAAATGCTTCTTAATTGTCTCCATTTTACTCTTAATCTTGCTATCTGCCCATAAGAATATTTTCAATACTTCCAATTTAGGAATAAGTTTGGACCTGAAGACTCTTAGAGTTATACATCTGATATCACAAGAAAAAATTCAAATTACCAAAGGCCCTTTCACTAGAAGCTAGGCCGAAGGTGTGATTTTATTTTTTGTACAATTTAATTACTTGCTGCTAAGTCTCTATACACGGCTAAATATCATTCTATAATTTATCATAACTAAGCTTAGAAATAGTACTAAGCCAGGAAAATTAGTTTTATGAAACTCAGAGACAAGTAATCCATGTCTTACTTTCAAATTCACAAATTTTTAAACTTGTTGTAAAATTAAGGAATTGAGTTATAAATTTGTTATAAATTTATTTACTAAGAATTTCTAAAAAGAGTTTTATATGCCCAGTTAGTCACATTATACATTTAGGTAATGAACTGATCAATAAAGTATAATTTATAATACACTTAGTAAGGCTAAATGAATCCTTATCATCAGTACCAGGAGCATCAATATCAATCATTAATATTTTCTGACATTTCAGCATGTCTCAATTCTTGTGCAGATGCCTTGCAAATTTCAGCCTCTAACAATTATACTACTTAGAAGAAGAATATTCTTTCCTCCATGTAATGGAAAAAAAAAAAAAAACACTAAAACCGAGTGTAGTGACACAAGCCTATACTCCCAGCTACTTGGTAGGCCGAGGCAAGAAGTTTGCAAATTTCAGGGCAGCCTGAACATCTTAGCAAAACCTTACCTCAAAATTTAAAAAAAAATAAGTAAAAAGGGCTAGAGACACAGGCTAGTTGTAGAGCAATTCTGAGTTCTATCCCCAATGCCAAAAGAAAAGAAAAAGACACTAACATCAGCATTGGTTCAAATCCATTAGGTAACAAATGCTTACATCATGGGATTAAAGACAAGCTGCCTAAACCGAAACTTTTATCCACTATACCATAGTCTTCCAGTAACCACTAGTCAGATTTCACAATGAATACTAAAACAAAGGAATCTAAGTTATTCATTACAAATATCTCAAATTTAACTCACATGACTTATACATACATGGTATTTATATATTTTTAAAATAAGGGATTAGAATTAACTTGGAGGAGCCAGGGATTTAGCTCAGTAGCATAAGTGCCTTCCTAGAAAGCATGTGGTCATGAGTTCGATCCCTGGTACAAAACAAAAACAAAACAAAAAAAAACCAACAACAACAACAAAAAAGAGAATTACTTGGAGGACAAAGAGAGCCTAAACTATTCAAATTTTATACTCTTAAAGGAAATTATAATGACTTTAATACATTCAGCTTATAGCCTATTTAAAATGTCCTTAATTCAGAGTTTATTGGGACTAATCACATAACTAGAGAAACAATCAAGCCATATGATAAATCCATGGCTAATATTTATTAAGCTGTATGTTCTAAATAGTGATTGTAAAATCTATTTCTTCCTTTATCTTGTTCTCCACCATTTCTTACACTGAAGTTGTTTACTATCCTTCTATGATGAGCACTGTAAAAACTAAAATAAAAGTGATTGCTTTCACTTAAGAAACATCTAAACTATTTGATTAAAATTAGAATTAATGCTAAATTCCAACATGCTTGAGTGTGGAAGGAAACAGGATCACCACATGACTACAAAACAGAAAGCCCAAGTCATAGAGAAAGAGTGTAAGGCTAAGGATATATAGTGCTCTCTGTGCTACAAAAGGAGGTTACACACAGTACAACAGCTAAAGAAAAAGAATGGAATTAATCAGAAGGAAAAAGGGAATTTACAGAGGTTTACTTTTGCTATAAATAAAATACCAGCAACAAAAATCAGGAAGGGCTGACACTTACTGAGCATTCACCATCAGCAAGGAACTGAGCAGAGCCTTTTATGGACACTAACTCATTGCTTTTCCCAGCAACTCTATTTGCAATAAATATCATCACCTGTAATTTATAGGCAAGCCTATCCAGCTCAAGACTACACACCCAGAAAGCCTTGGGGCAGGAATTGGAAAGCAACTTAGTCTAACTCCAATGATCACAGAAAGCTAATTTTTAAAGAAAAAAAAAATCACAGAGAATACCAATATAAATATGTCAGGCCTTTTTAGATCCAATCCAGTGATGAGGTTCCCTTGAAAGACACAACAAAGAAAACTATAATAGTTTTAAGGGCTGTGAAGAAAATACATAAGTGTACTTAAATAACTGGCCTTTTCACCTTTTCTGTTTTTCACTTTTCCTCTGCTTTGAGAGCTCGTCTTTAATCCAATGGATTTTTAAATAGTTACGCTATACTGTCTGTTCCTTCAGCCTCCAGGTAGATTAATGTTTTAAGCCTTTGTACCTCATTCTCCAAACCTTTGGCATTACCCAAGAATGAGAGTAATTGAGAGCTCTAGAAACCCTGTCAGTTTTGAGCACTATGACTGCTCAAAAAAGAGAATACTTTAATTCAAATAAAAGATGAAATGAGAGAATAGTGTCCCTTATTCTTTCAGGCCAATAAATACTTTTTGTTGGCCAATTTGAAATTGTCTGCATCAAAGGTCAATCTTCTGATATATGCAATATAGAAGGAGTTAGGTATTGTCTAAAGACCTTTTAAGTGATGGAGATATTTCAAATGCCTCGTATTTTCCTGAACATAATCATCTTTAGTCACATCTACAGTGCTAAGACAAATTTTAATCATGTGAAAAAGTAAATTTTCAAAGAGCAATAGACATTCAGGAAGACAAATTATCTGGTTATGAAAAGCAACTATGAAACATAATGCATAATATTTGAGAATATTTGTATAAAAATGTCTTTTCCTGATGACAAATCGTCTGCAAAGCACGTGTAAGGTTCAGTGATTAGGCACATAGAAGATTTCAGTAAGCATCCATTCATCATGTCATAGAATATATGATATGACTGATTAAATCTTGATCAGAATTCCTTCTGCACTTTGTAGAAAAATAAGTCTGATTTAGTATTCAGACCACCACTCACACTCTAATTCTAAATTCATGACATTAAGATCTTAAGATGCTTTGTAAGTAGCTTGTATGCATTAAAGTGTCTAAACATATTCTGTAGAAGAAAAGCATAGAGTTAGCTGTTACTCTTACACTTAAAACAAGACTTACTGTATTAATAATAAAAAGATGAGTTATTCTAGTATAAAATACTTTAAAAATAACTCAAAAATTCAGACATCTTAAACTCAAATGTTTATTTCTTTCTCAGTACAAAATAGGTGATGATGGCAGATGGACTTGTCTCTTTCAGTGATGTGAGGCCTATACTTCTTCTCTTCTGCCTTCTCTAAGACCATGTCATTGTCTATACCCTTCCAGGTGAAGGGGATAAAGTATACATCCGCTTTTTATTGGCCACAACACAGAAGATGAAAAAAGAAGAAATTCTACTTACATTTCATTAACAGAAACTAGAGGCGTGGCCATTGTAAACATGTAAGGATCATAGTCCTAGTCTGGCCATCATGTCCCCTTGCTATAATAATGCAGAAAAGATTTTGATGGACACTTAGTAATCTCCATCATAGATCAAAAAGAATATAAATAACTTCAGTTTCACTCACTATAAAATTTCAAAAGCAAAATATTATAGTTTAACTTTCAAGGATCAGTCACTCAAAAACAATGTAAATAAGAAAAATTTCAAATGCAGTTTTAGTAAAGCAAAGAATTTAAATATCAGCATTCTGAAAGAAAAACAGAAATCAATATTGTATTAATGATCAATAGTTATGCTATATTATGTTGTTCCATTTCACAGAGGAGGCACTATGTAACAGGAGGGTCATAAAGCAAGGGTGTGTGTATTTCTAGCTGGATGAACTTGAGAAAGTTAGTTAAACTCTGATTCTGAATTTACTCTTCTCAAAAAAATACCTAGCAGAATTTACAGTAGAAAATAAACATGATCTTAGCCAAAAAAGCCGAGAAGCAATACAGTGGAAAACAAATGTCAAATGATAGCTGGAAATTAACATTATTATTATTATTATTATTATTATTATTATTATTATTGATTACCGGGGATTGAACTTGTGACCTCGTACATGCCAGGCAGGCACTTAAACCAATGAGCTAAATCCCCAGCCCCCATCTTCCTCATATTTTTTGAAATAGTGTCTCACTGTAGTCTAAGCTGGCCTTGTACTCAAAATTCTCCTATTTCAGCCTCCTGAGTGGCAAGAATATACATGTGTGCCATAATACCTGGATTCCTTATATCATTTTTAATTTTATAGGTTTCCTCAAAGATCTAAAACCAAGACAAATAATTGCACACTGAAACATTGTACATCTTATCTCCAAGTAGCAAAGGGTGTAACACTTCTTTCCTTCATTGACCCATCCCTTTGAACAGATCTGACTTGTGCTTCTGTTATTCATTGTGGGTTCCTTGTCTAGACTAGACAGTTCTCACCTGTACTACCATGATCACATGATTCATTTCCATAGTTTTGATATTTCCATGGTATAATGATTTATATTTCAGTTGAACAAAATTTAAATATACAATGAAAGATGTATCTAAACTAATAGCTGGAAAAAATACTTTCTCAAAGTCTTTCCTTTTCAGCATTTAAAATGAGCATTTTGATCTTCATTTTACCTATTAATTGGTATAGCAGAGAGCAAAAAGCATACAATTTAGAATCACATATACTCTTGTTTTACTCAATTCCATAAATTCTTCCCTGTGTTAACTTGGATATATGATACAACTTTGGGCCTTATGTTCTTTACCTTTAAAATGGGGAGGTGAGTTAGATTTAAGATTAATAATATCAGATACTTAGCCTTGATTATTCAATTATTTATTCTTGTATTCTCCTACATGTAAATCCATTTACATGATAGGCACTCAAGAAACTGGATTTTATTAATATCAACAGTAGAACATTAACACAAAAATCAAACAATTTCAAATTGAACTAAACAGTCATATGTCACATGTAATCGACTATTAATAAAGATCATTAAATAACTGAATGAGTATACTCACCAGGTTATAGGCAAACCTTCAGTTAGTTAATAATCCTACCAAAAGGACTTCTTAAGTATAGAATTCAGTGCTAGCACAGAGCCAAATCATTTATCTGACCCTTAAATACAGAAAATCCTTAATGTTCTAATAAAATACCTTCACGATAAAGAACAAAAGTAAAATTACAATCTATGTTTTCAACAGAAAAAACTGAATTCTCAGCATCGCTAAATTGATAGTTGTAGATATTAGGTATAGGTTTGTCTCTAAATGAATAACCAAAGGTATCACATCCTCTGGACTGGTCTATGTTGCAAGCTTGGTTTTCCAAATGTCTTCTGTGGGACTGTATGACCACTGCACTAGAATAAGACAAGAATATCCGAAAGTTCTTTAGCACATATGCACTGAAACCATCAAAATGTGTGGAGAGCCTGATGGCACCATATGCCTTTTTATTGATCCCTTAACTAATGTGTTCTGTTCACAACATAAGTTACTCAATAAGCCTTTCATTATTTGAATCACAAATTCATCTTTTTAAAATCGCAAATCTCTTTAGAACTACATGTCTCTATAAGATAATGAGGTATATTTTAATTTTACTGCATGAGATCACATATTCACTTCCAATAACTTGTGCTGAGTCACTCAAATTATAAATGATGGCTTCAAGGCACAAACACAAACTAGGTCTGGTCATGTCTTTGTGTTAACCAATAAAAGGAAAATGTCAATTAGGACGACCAGTGTCTGGTGTCAGGCAGAGGTTTGTTTTTAGTCAATGTTACAAACTGAGCCACAGATTCATCATGGCTCCCTCTTAAACCAAGTGATCAATAGATTGCCAAAAAGACATTCAATAATGTTGTTATGCTCTGTAAGTTGCACATTATAAATTCCTATTTTGAGGCAACTCAGCACTTTCTGGTTCTTTTTGGCAGAAGTGATTTTAATATGCATCAAGGAAGGCAGCTCTGCAGTTCTGTTCCCTCTTGAGTTTGTGATTATCAGAATATCAAACAGAGTAGCAGAAACCAGAGCTAAGAAAAAAGAATGTGTAGGAAAACTGTCAAAGAGGAGACAAAAGACAAGAGTCCTTGGGTGGATTTTCTTCCCTCAGCTGTGATCCTCCATAATGCTAAAATGAGGTGGAAGTGTCAGCCATGGAAGTGGAGTTTTCTGATGTAGGACGTTAGAACAACAGATATATTGTGCAGACATTCCAGCAAGGCCAGCACTAACAGTGTAAAATCCTAGTGTTCAAATCCACATGGGACTCCCAAATTCTGAAAAGATGTAACAATAGCCTTAGGCCCTTCAGCAGCACAAACAGTAGCTTGGAAATCATTAAGGGAGACATCAAAGTTAGAAGAGATGGAATCTCATTTTTAAAAAGAACTAAGTGTAAATGAGATGTCTCGAAGTACTCTGGCCTTTAAAGGTCATATTTTCAATATTCAGGTGAAGTAGATCCATTCTTCGCACAGTGGAAAAACACTCAGTATGTACATTGTCTCTCGAGGGACTCATAGCCTCTTGACCTATTTGTAATGTAGTCTAATTTCTAGCTATTATTATCTGCTTTCACCATGTCATTTTTTATGACCTATTGTCTAGGTTACTTTTCTCTTATTGCTGAGACAAAATACTCAACACTCAAAATTAAGGAAGGAAAGGTTTATTTTGCTCACAGTTCATGGAGATGTCAGTCCATAATTGCCAGCTCCAAAGCAGGGTGGCATGGCATAGGGCAATACTTCAAGGTGGCAGAAGCCAGCAAAGCAACAAGAGCAAAAGGAGGAAAAGCAAGCCTCTTCTCTTCCCTTGTATTATACACAGAGCACCCCTCCTCCCCACTCCAGGGCACAAGTGGCACTCACAATCCTCTTGCCCTCCTCTTGCATAGGATGAGGATGCTTACAAAGTAAAAATCCTGGCTCCCTGGTGAGTGGCTTAAACTTCTAAACTTCTCAAGTTCACACAATGTGTCAACCATAATGCCTATTTAAGATAAAACAGGCAGAGTAGCACATGAGAATAAGAAAGTTAAGAGAATACTGTGGTTCAAATGTTACTTTTTGACATATTAAAACAATTAATAGGGCTGAAGATAAATAAAATAGATTACAACTTTAACATCCTCTCAGGATATTTCTCATGATTACACCTGATTTAGGATTTTGGAATTGTAAAATTCATTAGGAATTGTCTGTCCAAACTTATCAAACAAAATCACTTAAGCATTATTATACCGTTTAGTTTCCATGGTTATGTCCAAAATTTTCTGCATTACTCTGAAGCAAGATCAAAGTAGGTTTCTTTTCTTAACCTTTACAACTAAGTTGTTCCATTTTTAAAACGTGGACACAAACCACCAGGCATGTTAAGTTTCTACTTCAAAATCTCAGATGGAAACCAGCGCCTGCTTGTGTGGACTGATTCTTTGCTAGCTGATTGGCTTCATATTCTGAACCTGGATGTCCACCTTCACCTACAAATTTACATTTCACTTAGTCCAGCAGTTCTTTCAGATTCTAACTTATCTCTGGGGGATTATTCTCAATCAAATTAAAACCAGCAGAGGTATGAAAATAAAAGCCCCTTCAGAAAAGTGTCTTCCTATAAAGCAGGGCACAATTGAGTGGCATCTTGACTTAAAGCCGCATAACCTCTTAATAGAGCCATAGAAAATTAATTCACACGAGAATCCAATAGAGAGAAACTAAATCAAAGACAGAAGAGTTCCACAATGAAAACCAAAATATTCAGTGGCTTTTAGCATTATGGGAGTAAAAATAATGCTTCAACATTTTCAGGTGCAAGGAATAAATGCTATTGTTGTTGCTGTTTCAGTGTTTTCAAAAAATAAAACTGAATGGTAAAAGTGCCTATAAAATTTACATTACCTATTTATGTTACCAGTTTAGAAGTCAACCTTCAGTTCAATCTTTACTTCAGAAGATTTTCAATCTATACTGATACCAGGTAAAATATTAGATTATTAGGTATATATAAATATGTTGTCTTTGGTTTCAATTAGTGATTTCAATTAATTGATTTCAAAATATTAATCATTAGCTTTGGCTTTAATTAATGTGTTGTTAAACTTTCATTTTAATGAATTTGAGTGTTTGCTCTGTACTAAATTGAACTAGGTTTTTGATTTCAATGATTGCTAATCTTTGCAACAATTCTTTGTGAGATGATTTCTGTACCTCTTGTTAGAATAAATTTAAAAAACAGACCCTGAAAGAGAGATTTTTGTCTGCTTGCAATGCTTTTATTTTTCCTTTTATTTCCACACTTTGTGTTTTCCTGGGTGTTTGTAGTCATGATGTTCTACTACCTCCCCCACTAAAAAAGCAATAATCCTAGGCTCATCATAGAGAATATGCTTTTCTGCCTGGACATATAATAACTCAAGAAAGGACAATCAGATATTTGCCTTGATTGCAATGAGTAAAAATTGCTCTAGACTTTCCATTATGAGGACATAAGTTGGAAATTAACAGGGAAAAATTAGAGAAGTAAAGCTGATAAAACAAGAACACCAAGTAGTGAAAAGAAAAGCATCAACCCAACAACATTTTTGGAATATATGCACTGCATTATGCTTAAAATCACAAGTATCTTAAGATTCCCGCCAACCAAATTCTATTCTTATCAATACATTTAAATTTCTGTTACTTACAGTGAAAACAAGTCACACTAGACCTTATGGACAAATTCAATTTTACAAATATAAAGACAAAGTCTCTAAAATAGTGCTTAAAATCAACAAAATATGTAATAAAGTGAGGTTTTAAAACCAGGTCTCTGGGCTCCATAGTACCTGTGTTGGCCTGGAAATTAGCACAAGGATTTAGTGTTTGCCTTCTCTGAATTTATTTTTTATTTTGTTTTTTTTTTTCATCCATTTGGCAAAACTTTGTCAGCTGTTCTGTAAGACTCAATCCTCATACTCATCCATAGGACACACTTATGAGACAGTGACAGAGACCAGAATAATAAACCAACTGGTATATCTAACAGCCAATTTGATGTTATTTTAAAGAATGGGTAGATCAGAATAATGATGAGGAAAAAATCCTTCCCTCAAGGAGCACTGAATTAAAATGTATCCATAAGAGGGAGAAGAGAGGTCAAAGGGAGGGAGAGGAATGGGAAAAAAAGAAGCAAGATATACCATGTACAGGTACAAGTTTCCTATGGCACGTGATATCATCATGTATGTCTAAAATGTACCAATAAAAATAACTTTTAAAAAAAGGAGTAATGTCCAGACATAAATATGAACAAGTAATTGTGCCATAAGGTGTAGCTATTTTGTATTATTTTTGCACATTGAGATTTAAGAGGAAGAAAAACATATGTAAGGATGTCGAGAGGATATGAAAAGATTTTCCCAAAAGGATAACATTTAAACTGAGAATTTAAAGGAGAACAGAAATAATCTAAACCAAGAGCACATGTTAAAAGACACAAAGTCAGGGTCAGAAAATGGATTTTGATAAGCATAAAATTTTACTAGATTCTTCCCCTGACAATATCAATCAAATAAAAAGTTGTTGGAAGGGAAACAAATTACATAATTCATCACTCAAATCAATGCAGTAAAATCAACCTATATGGACATATTTTTATTTGTTTTGAAATCATATTGAAGTTCTGTGTTAACAGCTCACAAGTAAATTCCAGGTCTTGAATACACTATTTCAGAGTTGTGCTGCAATAGATATGGAATGTATATTTATCCATTTATCCTGTTCTTAGTTGCATGTCTTTTTAGTTTGACTATAGTAGCTGTTAACAGTGAATAAGAAAAGCAATTTCACATAGAATATTTTCACAAATATAGTGAAAAAATCTACTTAGCGTTTTCAGGGCTAGACTGAATGTGGAAGGTGGAAAAATTGGATTTTTGGACTATTATAAATGTTTAGACATTCTATTAAGCAGAATAAAAATTTATATTTGAGGGTAAACTGTTCCCATGGTGTAACTATCACTGAGATATTTCTTTATTTTGGAGTTGAGAGGCAATACTGGGAACCACCAGCATTTGTTCTGATAGCATATTCATCTAGGTTGATAAAAACTCATCAGAAAACTCAGAGTTCTGTCCCAGGATTCCTATCACATTGACAATGACTTAAAACCAACTTAATTTGTTTCATGCAAGAAAAATTACTAAAAGAATACTTATGTATTCATAAAGTCCAAAGAAGAACACAACTATCAAATAGCTGTATGTGTATGACACAATGTGAAATTACAGGTAAATAAGACACATACTGACTTTACTGTCTCTCATTCATTAAATCACATTTACAAGCAGAATAAACATTAGATGTCAGACTATAAAAACTAATAATCCCCGTCACTCATTTCAAAACCTGTTGCTCTGATGATACTCTCCTCTTATCTCTGAGAAAGTCATATGCCTTGCCCCTAAACTACTTAGCATATTTTATTCCTTTGACAATAGGGATTTGTTCAAAGACAGTGAAAACCCAGGTTATAATGAGCAAAACTATATAAACTCCTTCTGAGAATTAGTGTGCTATATATTGGCAAGTGACTTCTACTCTTCATACATAATTTGGAGTTACAGGCTGATAGTGGATATTTTTGATACAAGATTGTATGATCACTTAGCAATAAAAGTGACAATTTGGCCAAATATGTATGTCCCTTCACTGTCCTAAATAAAATATGTGTCACACTAAGTTCAAATTACCAGAGAAGGGAGTCCATACTACAGACCAGAATTATTACTAAATATTTGTGAATAGCCAAAATGATTCCCATAGTCTACCCTATATTCACAACATCCTCTTCATTTATTTTCCATTTTCAAATTATCCTAACCATCATCACCACTCAACAAACAACTATAAAATCCCATCAAATGTGGAATTAAGCCTAAAGTTTGAAATTTCTTTGTTATCTTTTGTTTGGTCTGTTCTACAGCAATTCAAGCTTAACTAAGTTAATTTTGTCTTCATGTATAACTTCATTTCTTCTATTTGCTATAGGCCAAATTTTTCCTCAAAGTATGAAGGACAGATTTCATAAATGCCTAAGTTGTATATATTTAAGCCTCAACCTCTGAGTGAAAATGCATAATATCTTTTTAATTCATATCCCAATCTCCTGGGGAAAGAAATCATTCATTAGTTAACATTTTAAAAAGTGCCCAACACAGCACATAAACTACCACTTAGAGAGTCAAATATCACACATTCCCCAGCTTAAAAAATCTCATGATTTATAAGTGATAAAGAAGAGACACAGCAGAGAGGTAACTGAGGAAACCCATGCATCCGTGGAACAGACTACAATTCAACTCTGTGTTCTATTTTGGGATAAATCTTATTTTCTTAAATTATATCTTCCTATCTTTTCAACAGGCACAGAAGGAAAAAAAAGATGGTGATCAGTAAGCAGCAGGATAATAAGCCTCTCTGAGAGAGACAATTCATGCTGGAATAAGACGTCATGGGGAGGTCCAGACAGAGGGGGATGGATCCTCTCTATCCAAGAAGAAACTAAAGGCAAAAGAGCTGGTCAAACATGCAGTCCTGGAGCTACAATTGCAGAAGCTGAGATTTGCAGCCATAACACTCTCCAGCCACCTGAATTTGCACTGCTGCTGTGACTAACAAGAGCAGCCCAAACCCGCAACTCATGTAGCCATGACCCACTGGAGCCGTGACCCACCAGAGACATGACCTGCCAGAGCCACGACCTACCGAAGCCTAGACCCACTGGAGCAGTGACCTGCCAGAGCCGCAAATGGCTGAAGCAGCCCAAACTCACAACTCATGCAGCCACCACCTGCCAGAACCACCAACCACCAAAGCTTGAACTTGCAACTCAGGCAGCCACAATCCCCTGGACCACGCAAAATCATGCTGCTGTGACAGGCCAGTTGCACTAAAGATGGAGGTTGGCAAGCCTAATGGAGAATGGAGCCTGTGAGGGACATCCATTAACCCACAATGAGTGCTGGGAATAAGACCCCCCTCCATGGGAGGAGGGTGACAAACTGAACAACATGTTAGAATTTGGCAGGAGAAGACTGAACTAGGAACGACAGAGACTTCAGTTGGTTGCTTCCTTTCCAAGGCAGATTGTTGGAATCTGCCCAGCCTGGGTCACACCCCTGGCCGAGACCCAATAAACCTTCCCAAACTGATTTCCAATGCTTAGCACACACTAACCCAGTGAAAGCCCTCAAAGGTTGACTGGCCTGGTGGGGAGAGGCCAAATACACAGCCCTTGCCTACACCTCAAAGACCAAAAGCAAATGGGAGAGGACAGAAATCTCTCACCAGTGTGCTTCAGAAGAACCATAACCAACAAGGAAAGGGGCTGGGACCTCCACTATACACCTCCATGGAAGAAACCAAAAACACGACAAGAGAAAGAAGAAAAAGTCCCCAGCCCAAAACCCTGAGAACATTGATTCAGGAGAGGGAAATACAAAAGAGACTGAGGGCAGCAAACATGCAACATCAGACATGGCTTCAATGGACATTAAGAGATATCTTCGGGACCTTGTCAACAAGCTCAAAACTGAAATATTAAATCAGGTAAAGCAAGATATAAGTAGATTAATAAAAGAAATGCGAAGCACCTCTCAAGAAGACACAGACAGAAGAAGGGAGGAACACAAAAAAAGGAGAGAAACGTTCGATAAAGAATATAAAGAAAATATAGAATACATGAAGCAGATTCAAAGATATTACCAGGAAATTAAAAACTCCATTGAAAGCTGGCAAAACACCTTAAAAGAAACTAAGGATAGACTATCAAAACTTGAAGACAAGTTTGCAATGTGTGATCATGAAAGGAAAGATCTCTTAAAAATAACAAGGAAACAGGCAGTAACAATACAAAGGCTAGACAATGACAAAAGAATCTATCATTTAAGAATAAGAAATGTGAACAAAGAAGCAGGAATAAAAACAGGTGAATTACAAAGGCTATTCACGAAAATAATTAAGGAAAACTTTGCAAGCATGGGAAAAGAAAAGGACATTTGGTTGTGTGAGGCATACCGAACTCCAGTCACCTACAACCAAAACAGAGCTACACCCAGACATATAATAATCAAGATACCAGAAATTCCATATAAAAACAGAATATTAAAAGCTGTCACAGAAAAGAAACAGATCACCTATAAAGCAAAGCCCATCAAGATCACAGCTGACACAGACCATCTGATCAAGAAGAGCTTGGAGCAAAGTATTCCAAGCCCTGAAAGAAAATAACCTCCAGCCCAAATTGATGTACCCTGCAAAGCTGTCACTAAAAATTAATGGAGAAACAAGATGCTTCCATGACAAAGAGGAACTGGGGGAATTTGTGACCACCAATCCAACCCTACAGAGAATACTGAAGGACATTCTAAAGAGAGAGAAAAAAAAATACCAGGATTTCAGGAACAGTGGCAGAAAGGCCTCAATGAATGGGACAGGCAGTAGAATGAAGGAGAAAAGTACACAAACAATGGCAGAAAAGGCTATAATCTCTAACATAAATGGCCTTGATACACTAAAAAAAAAAAATTACAGGCAGAGTAGATCAGGAGGTAGGGTCCATCAAGATGCCTGTATAGGAAATATAATCAACCTGTATAGGAAATATAATCAAGCAAAAATCAAATATGAGAAAACAATGCTCTGTGTGATACAAAGCCAGAGAGAAACAGTGGCAACTCTACCACCACCTGCAGATAGCATGGAAAGACAGAATACTTATGTGCAGTAGAGAACTACTCAGCTATAATGAAGGAAAACCTTGAGGCTTTTGTGGGTAAAGGAATACAACTTGAGATCAAGTCCAGGAGCAAGAAGGTTTGGAACCATTTAGGTAAATAGCAGGTTGCCCCCCCATCTAAAAACTGAGGGAGTTGGTGGGACCCAAAATGTATATTGCACCCTGTGGGAGTGAAAGGGGAGGAATAGTCTAAAAAAAGAAGGCAGAGGATATTGTTAATAGTGTACCAGGATTTAAAACCCACATTACTCACACCACTCTGCTTAGATGGATTATATTATGTTCCAGTTTGTCTACTTGTGCTAGATTTGAGGGCACAGTCAGTTATCCTGAAAATAGCAGAATATAGTACAGTAATCATCCTTAATTTCCTATTAACTTAATCTGAAGCTCTGTATAACTTACACTGTTTTACCGTGACTGATCTTAATTGAATCTAGTTTGTTAGATTGCTGTTTTGTATTGACAGATTTTATTCAAAGCTGTTATGATTGATAGTATCAAGTCTGAGAGTATAGGCAACTACATTGAAGATGACAACATTCATTAGGATACTCACTGTGGTTTAATTACTACCTGCCTTTGAAGTTTTACATTGCCTACAATGTTTTGTTTTTACTAATATTATTATGTACTGCTATATTCAATTATACTGCTATATCCACATATGCCTGATGATATAGACAATTCTATTGAAGATAACAAGAGACAACACAGTAACCATTGTAGATCACCTTGTACTATGGTTTTATATGACTTTTTGATTCATGTTCTTATAGGAATTTGTTTTGTCTTGCTATGTTTTGTTTTTCCCTCTAATACAGAAAGGATAAAAATACATGTAGAGACTCATGCATGCATAGCTGTTTACAGTCTCACTGTTTGAATGTCTACTTTGCATGCTTTAATTTTGTAACTTGAGAAACTATGTCTAAGAGGACAATATGTAATTTATCAACTAGTGATTTCTTACTGTTTATCTTTTTTTTTAAATTCTGTATCATTTCTACCCTTTTCCTGTGTTTTTTCTCTTTAAATAAAAAAAAGGCACAGAAACACTAAACGTCAGAACTTCAAAAATTGTTTGAGATGTGAAATAAAATTTATAAAGATATATTATATTAAAAGACATATTGCCATTAATCTCTCTCTAAATACACTTCCCTATGCAAGCATATGCATGCTCTTATTCTTGTCACTTTCTGAAACAGTTTTGCAAGTCCTCTTTTATGATTATTTCATATTTGCTTGATGTCCTTAATTTTTACAGCAGTTTGTTTTATGATTATTTCATATTTGCTTTGATGTTCAAAATATTGAAAGCAGTTTCTACAAATGAAAATATTATGGTGTGTATTCATATATCTTTTTCATCAGCTCTAGCACTGTGGGACTTCTGGCTCTTTACCAAAGTCAAAAGGACCATAAAAGGTAAATGTTTTGATTCAGTTCAAGACCTCAAAGCAGAACTAAGGACACTCACAAAAGAGAACTTTCAAAACTGCTTCAGAAAGTGGCAGAATGATAGGATACATGTTTCAAGTGAGAAAGAATATTCTGAGGAGAATTAATAGCAACATGTCTTTTACTACAATATTTTTTTAATTTAAAAATTCACTGTAGTTTTTTAATCATGCCTCATAACATATAATTAGCATGTTTAGTATTCATTTTAGTTAGCTGATTCAGACACCACAAAAATCCAGTGAACATCATCCAAATTGATAGACAAGTCCTGACATTTATAATTAAAGAAATTATAAAAATACATATGAGGCACACTAATCACATTTTCTGTTTTTCATAAGCCATTTATACAAAATCAAGTGAATATTTATTAGAAGCTTATAAGCTTAACAATTAGCATGCATAATCCTATTTCAAAGTCCTGGTATTTACCTTTAACATTTTCCATAATTTAAAAAACCTATAACTAAATAGAATTTTATACCAAGTCATTGAAAATATCATTTTGAAAATGCATTCTTCAAAGAGGTTAGGTCTTCTAGAGAATCCACTAATTGTGGGAAATAGTATCTTACTTTTCTACTCTTTTCTTGGCAATATCACTATAGAGCACAATAGCCTAACTAAAGAACAGTAGCTGTACTAGTTCTGCATATAGAAGTGCCCGGTCTCTCTCCTTTCACCTTGGATTTTTAAAGTAATTTACCCATACACTGACTCAATAATAGTAATATATGTATTGTTTATTGTTCCTAGTTATGGGAGTGAGATAATAAAGAAAACAGACACTCTTTTCCTGAAATTGTGATCTGTCTTTTGTTATTATGGCCTTCTTCCTGGATGTTTTTTACTAGCTTCTGTGAATTTTTCTGAGGAGTATTATCCAGAAATCCCTTCTTTATTCCTTTGGACTAGAAGATATCTATTATGTATCCTTATATAATATTCTATTTTGTTCTTTTGTGATATTTTTACCTTATTTAGTTTCATCTGTATTTCCACAATACTATGTTTACCTATTTTCTAATATTTTCTTTCTTGTCTGGATCCTACCCCTACCAACCCAGTAAGTAATCACTGTATCAATCACTCTGATGTTCATATGGCCTGAAATGCCCTTAAAACAATCAGATATCCATAAATGCTTGCTAACTGAGTAAATGACAATTTATGTGGGGACACATCTTTACCTCACAAAGCCTTAATCTTCAGGGACATGAGTAAACAGCAATAGGCAGTGCAGGATGCAATGTGCACCACTGCACTTGGCAGACTACGGGGGAACATAATGGAGGGAGGCTAACGGGGTCTTGGAGAGCACCTTCACCTCAAGGGAACCATGCCAACTCCAGCAGTCTATGTAAAGAACTTGAAGCAAGGAAAAGAAAACACAGTCACTGCTTCCTGAGGACTTGATTTTCTTGGCACTCTATCAAAATCATAAATTGATTTTTCCTGTTTACCCAGAAAGTATCAAGGAATGTAGCACTCTGAAAGTAAGAACAGAATGTGTATTTCAAGTTAATCAATATCATACTGTAAATTCAGTGACTAGATAAATATTCCAAACCAAGAGTTCTGTGACTGAAAGACAGAAGCTTATCGACGGTCACTTCTATCAAACTGCCCCAATTTCACACTCTAGCACTCTTGCTATTATGGAAGGGAAAAGATACCAACTTAAAAAAAATCATCAAGAGAAATGTGGACTGAGAAGCAACTGCTTTTAATAACATCCTAGTAATGGAATAGTAACCGAAGAAGTTACAATGAAGAAATGACATCTACTGCTTAAGAGAATTTAGTCTTGTTGACATCTAATAATGCTGACTTTATATAAAGTTTAAATGTTTCTCTTTCATCTTACACATGTAATTGGGAGTTATCTATAATGAGACAGAAATTGACCTATTTTCTGCGCAGTTTTGTAACAATGAAAGTTCATCCTTAATTGGTTAGCATTACAACTGCAAATATGACACAAATGCCCTTAAATTTCTTTGACCTTATTTCTGTACCCATAAATGCAATATTTCATGACAGTCCCTTTTCAAAACAGTCATTATTTTTCTTATAAAAAATAAGATGTGTATGTGAAGTTTTTATTTTGAATTATTTATTCTAGTAATCATAGGAGCTTCCTGCTCTGGAAATTATTTGTACTCTTAAATATAACTCTCAGGAGAAACACCTGTGTGACCTTGGGTTTAGCAATGAGTTATTAGCTGGATCACCAACTGCACAATCCCTGAAAAAATTTATAAGTTAGATTTCATTAATATTTAAAATTATTCCATAAAAAGTAATCTTGAGAGAATAACAAGACAAGCCACAGTTTGGGAAAAATATTTTTAAATTACCTATTGGATAGATTTTTTTCTTTTAAATATTTTTAAATGTCCAAAAGTTCTGAAAAAATACTTCATCAAGATATATATATATATATATATATATATATATATATATATACAATAAGCATATGCATGTGAGTAAATATCTAGAGTAATTTGTCATTAGAGAAACAGAAAATAAGGGCCAGGGATTTAGCTCAGCAGCACAAGCACCTGCCTGGCAAGTGTGAAGTCGTGAGCTCCATCCCCCAAAGCAAAAAAAAAAAAAAAAGAAATAATAAAATAACTTTACACAGGTATTATAATGACTGAAATACAAAATATTGACAGTGCCAATTTGCAAGATGCAACACAAACTCATTCATTGCTCCATGAATTCAAATAGTATAGCCACTGTCAGGAGACACTTTACAAGTTTAATAGTTTTTTATAAAGCTAAACAAAGTCAATCCATAAACCTCAGCAATCATGCTTATCCAGTTGAGCTGAAATTTATGCACATGCAAAATCTTCTCACAAATGTATATATGTGCTTTACTTACAGTCATCAAGAACTGAAACCAACCAGTACATCTTTCAGCAAATGAAAGGATAATCAAACTGTCATGTATAGAATGAAATACTATTTAGTGATAACAAAGAGTACATTATCATCACATGGATGGATTGTATATAATATTACTAAATGAAATAATCTACTGTTAGAAGATCACATACTATACAACCTGAATTACATAAACTCTGAAAAGAACAAAATGATAAAGATTAGTAGTTGCCAAATGTTCAAGTACATGAAGCATAGGAGATTTTTTTAGGGGGACAGTGAAATTATTCTGTATGATACGATAGTGTGAGAAACATAATATTACATACTTGCAAATAATGAAATAATTCTACAGTACTAAGAATAAATCTTAAAATATAAAATTTTTCAAAATCAATTAGGAGATTAAAATCCCAAAATGGAATGCAGATACTAGCATAGCAAAATTCCACTGGAAGGTTCAGGAAAGGTGGTACCCTAATGGGGAACACTGGAGACCATAAAAAACAAAAGAAATGGCAGAAGAACTACATGGTAGTTGTAGGTTTTTTTTTTTCCCTTCTGGTACCAGGGATCAAACTCACAACTGTGCACTTTCCAGGTGGGAACTTACACCACTGAGCTAAATCCCTGGCCCTACAAGGTAGTTGTTAAAGGTATTTCCCAATGAATACAAGTTAATTCTAAAACCACTGTACCTGTGTAGTAGGATTGAACAAATAAGTAAACGATGACAGATGGTGGGAGCTTTGGCTCTCTGCTGATGTAGGAAATTATAGAGAAGCAAGATAATAGAGCTAGAATAATCTATGTGGCACTAGAAAGAAATAAGAGACGTCAGGATGAATTCATGTTCAGTTTAATGTAGATGCAGATACACACACACACACACACACACTGATGTGTTTTTGAGCACAGGTTGGTACTCACATCTTGTTTATGGTTTAAAACCTACTGATCAACAACATCAGCTGAATTAAATCAGCATGGTGCTGAGTGTAGATGGCCCACCTGAAGAAAGTTGCCAGCATAAAAGGAGAAGCGGAGTAGAAGACTGTGGTGTTATGTGTTCTCCTATGTGCCTGTTTGGAGCCACTGGTTCTCCTGGAAGAGCTTGTCATGTTAGCTTCTCTGATACTAATTCAGTCATTATTATAGGAGTTCAGGACCTTGTCACTGAGAGTGGCTGCGGTTCACTTTGGGGGAGCTGGTCCTTACACTGAACATTGCTTCCAGGCTCCAGAGTGGAAGATGTTTGCTGTTTAATCTGCAGGAGACACTTGCTATGCTGGCTTCCTAACATGTACTCAACTATTCTCATCTTTGGAGGAGCTTGGGAGCTGCTTGTTGCTGAGGATGGCTTGTTGTTGAGGGGAGACCTGGTCCTTATTCTGAGCATTGTTTCTTGGCTCCAGTGTAGAACATTTAACCTGCTATCACAGATCCTTCACCCCACTGGCATAGACTTTCTAGAGTCCACGGCTGGCCTTATGGCTTTCCCAGTTCAGACACATAAAACAAACTTGCATGGGTCATTGTTGTGGGCTCTAAGGCCTCCAGGTAGACTCATGGGGTCATTGACATGGACTCTCAGTCTTCAACTGGACTCATGCAGGACATTACTGTGGGATCCAGGCCCTTGGCTGGATTTTCTAGGTCTTTAGTATTGTGGACAGATTTCCTGCATTTTCTTGTATTTAACTCTAGGTGATCATCATAAAGTAATATAAATTCTCTGTCCTGTATGTAATTGTTCTCCTTGAAACCCATGACTACAACACATCTATTTGCTGTCTCCATTTGCTTAGAAGGCCAGAAACAATGACACTTTAATGTTGGTCAGCTTTGCCACTGCTGAAATAAAACACCTAACTCTTGTAAGTGAAAGGAAGAATGCTTGAATTTGGTGTATAGTCCCAGAAGTTTCAGTCCAGGTCATGGTACAATAAGGGTGCTCATTTCATGACAGTTCTGACACAGAACATAGAAGAACACATATCACAAAGGAAGAGACTTCTATGATCCACCCAGACACAGTGAGAAGTGTGCTTTACTGATCCTCTAGGCAGGTCTCAAGTGGTTCAAATTGAAAACCCAGCTCAATTCTCACATTGTATATACCTCAGTCACCTGACACCTAAACACGCCTCCTTAAAATCATACTTAATTTCCATATAAAAATAGTTTCAATTCTGCCTAACATGATACAATTATGTCTTGTACAACTGAAAATACATCATTGTGTTCCCATAAATCTCATCTCCTGAATTGCTCGATAATACTGAATTGCTCAATAATCCAAGTCCAAAATCTCCTCTGAGACTTAGGCAGAACTCAGCTCTGACCCACTATAAAATTAAAAAAGCAAGATATTTAATCTCAAGATGCAATGGTACAGGATAAATACATCCTTCTCAAAATGGAGAAATGGGAGGAAAGAAGAGTAGAATCAAAGCAAGACTGAAACACAAGAGAGCAAACAATAAGTCTCATAGCTCTATGTCCTATTTTTGGAACATATGGTGTTGGGCTTTGAGTTCCAAAGGGCTTGCATAACCTGAATCCCCATGGCCTTGTGGATACAGCCCATACAGCCTCTCTTCTTGGCTGGCTTTCCTTGATACCTTCAGCTTTCCTTGCCTAACATTCCATGTTTCTGGCATCTTCAGATTCCTGAGGTGTCCATGACTCCTGAGGGCTCATTCTTAAAGTTCATGAACCTCTATAAGAACTACATTGCTGGCATCCCAGAACTTTTGTTGAAATCTTGGTAGATGCTTCTGTGTCCTCAAAACTATTACATTCTGCATGCCTAAAGAACTAACATCACCTAGGCAATGCCAAATTCTGCTGCCCACTTGAGCACTGAACAGCCTCCTTCGGACCATGGTGGTGGTCATGTCTGCTTGGCTGAGTATGGTAAAATGAATTCCAGTTGATTATCTGTGATTCCAGTTGATTATCTCCTCTTTTCTCAAGGAGGGGTCCAGAGACTCTCCTGTGAGATGAAAGGATAACACTTTTGCACCTGCTGACACTGTGATAAATGGAGTCTTACTGATTCCCAAGTTGCCCTTGAGTACCTTCCTTTTTGTTCTGCTTTAAAATATTGACAGATACCCAGAAAAAAAAACAAAAATAAATACATTTATAAATACTGTGTGCATTTGCTTACTGTGTTTAATGAGGTGGCCTACAATAAACAACACTCAAGACAATAACCATACCTCATGCTTTTAGTTTACAATCACCATTCTCCAACAAAAGGTACTCATATTTTTTCTATAAATGATTGTTACAAAGTTGAAGCAGGGAAAGTACGAAAGAAACATAGGATATATTTCTTATGCCAAAAAAAAAATAATCAGGTAGGTATTCAAGGAATGATTAGGTCTTGTCAAAAGGACACAAGGAAACCTTAGGAGGGCTCTTATTGGCCAACAATGAAGAAATTTGAGGGTCAAAATAATACATTATACACCACTGAAAACAGAAAATCTGAGTCCATAATTTGAGAAATGAAGACATACTAAAAATAAGTTTTATAGTGCATATTTATTAATTACAAAAGAGAAAATAGTATCTGGCAGGCATTAGCTTAACTAAGTGATCAAAGTGATCTTAGTAATAAGGCAGATCAAAATAGTGCTACCTGACAGGATGTGAGAAGGATGAACTATCATTTCTGCAATTTTCCTGCTAAAAATTCAGAACTTAATATGATCATGAGTAAGCAAAAGACAGACACAAATCCAAGAACATTTGAAAAAACAACTAGTCTCATCTTTAAAAGTATCAGCTTATAAAAGTCAAGAAAAAGACAAAAGTGTGGAAGAGTGAGGGTTCCTGATAAGCCAATGAAAGGAAAGAGAACTGGATGCTCTCACTAAGTGGGAAATTATTGGGACAATTATTACAACTCAAACAGGATTGTAGGGTTATTTGATGATAATGTAACTATGTTAATTCCTGATTTTGACAGTTTATTGTGATAATAGGGAATGCTCTGCAAGTACATCAATACTCTGATTGTTTCAGAAGAACAAAATACAAATTCAAAAGCTACAGATAACCTAGAAAAAATTCTAATTCAATTTGCTAAACAGAAAATGCATCCATTACACAAAAAAGTACTACTTAGAGAGGCAATGTCATGTCAAGGCTTAGATGTTACAGGAAAATAAGTTATTTGTACTTCACTGTAAAGTTGAGATTGCTTTAGAATATTTTAACATTTCAATAAGAATTTTGGATAAATATCAGTATTCAATTATTTTTACCATCTACAGAAGATAACATTTGAAATCAAATATTGAAAACAGATTATAAGTAAGGCTTAGGAGGATTGTCCTTTTTTATTTCTCACAACTAAGAGAAAAATTCAGAGCCACAAGAGAATTGTGCCTTGTCCTTGTCAGCTGCAAGGGACCACTTGATCATCAAAGTACATATTTATTTCTGCTTCCTGCACAAAATTTCACCTGCAAATTGGTCAATGTTGTCCTGAACACAGCATCAAGGACAATTTCATGCATAATAATTGCAGAAAAGAAGTCATGGAAAACTCTTAACTGTTATTCACTATTTACTAAGCATTGTTCTTAGCACATGACATATATTAACTCATTTAATTGGTGGAAGTTTATAAAGAAATAAGCAAACTAATATATACAAATATTATGCCAGTTACTCAAGATCTTGCAAATAGTGGAAGTCAAAGTCAGGACTCAAAGATGAAGTATTTTTGTTCAGAGTCACATTAAACAAATATGTAGGTATAATTTAATAAATTATATTAATGTACAGTCTACATAAAAATAAATATCATACTAAATTGCTATTTCAAAAGGTAGTATGAGTCTGGATTCCTAAAATATATATATATATATATATATATATATATATATATATATATAGACAGAGAGAGAGCGAGAGAGAGAGAGAGAGGAGGAATTTATTATAACTCTAAGAGAAACATAAGTCACACAATAACTTTATGTGTCAGTTTGACAGGGCAAAGGGATGCCCAGATAGATGGTATAATGTTATAACCCAGGGTTTCTATGAGGGTATTTCCAGAGAAGATTAGTATTTGGATCTGTAGATTAATATATTAGTCATTTTCCCAGTGCTGGAAAAAATACCTGACACCCACAATTTAAAAAAGTGTGGTTCATTTAGGTTCACAGTTTTAGAAGCTTTAATCCATGATTAATCGGCCCTCAGGCAGAAAGAGCACTGCATAAAGGCTTGACAGAGGAAAATGCCCAGCTCACAGCAGCAAGAAAACAGACAGAAGACAGGGTTGACCCTGAGACAGGAAGATGACCTTACAGATTAAGCCCTCAGTGACACTCCTTCATCCTAGCCAGTCTCCATCTCCCAACAATGCATTCAACTAGGACTAATCAACAGATTAATCCACTGATGAGGGGTGCACCCCCATGACAAAATCACCTTTCAAAAGCCCCACCTCTGAACACATGAAACTTTTGAGAAATATTTTAGCACAAGACCATTGTATTAAATAAAATATACATGAATTTAAAATCTGCTGTAAGCCTGGATTGAAAAAGAGATAGAAAAAGGCAATTTTACTGTCTCTTCTGAGATGAAACCATCACTTTCTCTTCTCCTCCGGCATGTAAGCTTCCAGTTCTTAGAAGCCTTTAAAACTTACCAGTTACTTGATTCCTTGATTTTAAAATATTTGGACACAGACAGAATTCACCATCAGTTTTTCTAGCCTGTAGCATGCATAGAGCCTATCGAGAATCCTTTCACCTCTACAACATGAAAAAAAATATTCATAATGAATTTCTTCCTATATATCTCTGAATTGGCTCTGATTCTCAGAAGAATCCTGAATAAAACACATACACTTCATATTCAAATATATATGTAATATAATTTGCAGTTCAGGGAACTTATTCTTTTTCCTTGTCTCTACACTGAAGTCGTAGTTTATAAATAAATAGGAATTTGGGGGATGGAGGATTTTATGCATATTGTCTCACAACCCTATAAAAACTAAGTTCTAAAAATGCTGTAATATATTCATTCTTTCAATAAAATATTATTAACAAGCACTCTTCTTTATACTGGAAAATGATCACAAAGAAAAAAAAAGCAGCTAAGTAAATTAGTAAATTTATTGTAGATTTCACTCATAAATTCAGTTTTAAATATAAGATACAAAATGTCATCTATTAATATATTGTATATGTGTCTATTTTCTCTACTCTGTCTCAAAATATAGCTGTAGGAATGAGGACAAGGACAACATAAGCAAACAATAACAACAGTAAACAACAGTGAAACCAATTTTAGCAAGTCATTGAGGAAAAATACATGAAAATGTAATTCACAAAATCTAAAATAAACTGCTTTACAAATAACATAGAAATGCTTGAGGTCAAAAAAAGAACAAGAGAAAGAAGGAACCACTACAGCAAGATAATATAAAAATAGCTAACAGAGCCAGGGATTTAGCTCAGCTGTACAAGTACCTGCCGGACAAGCATGAGGTCCTGAGTTCGATATCCGGTACAAAAAAAAAAAATAGCTAAAATTTATGTGTCAGAAAAAGCTCTTTTAAAGTTTATTAACTTCTTACTACATACTATAATCACTTTCTCATCACTGGGATACCCACAGCATGAAGAAGGAGTGGTTTGTTTTGGCTCGCAGCTTTTAGAGGTTTTGGCCTGCCATTGTTTGATCCCAAAGAGGGAAGACATAGTGGGAAGGTCTAGTGGAGGAAAGCTGCTCACTTTATGGCAACCAGAAAGCAGAGAAAGAAGCAAGGAGCTGAGGAGGGAGGTACACCCTTCCAGACCATGTTTTCAATGCCTGCCTATTCTGATCAAAACCGTCTCCTAATAGCAAGTCATCTATACTTCCTCCATGATTTAATCACTTTCAAAATGCCCTGCATATAAGTTCATGTAGCTGTTTAAAGACATTCTTGAACTAAACCATAAAATTTTGTTCCAGCCCCAAAGACTCATATGCACCTCTTTCTGCAGAATGCATTTAGTTCATCTCTCAGAGTTCCTATAGTCTTAACAGTCACAGTATTGCTAAAAAGTCCAAGTCCAAACTCTCCTCTGGGACTCAAAGAAAACTCTTACCTGTGAGTCCCTGTCAAAATCAAAAAGTTAAACACTACTGACATACCATGGCACAGGGTAAATATTCCCATTCTGAAAGGGAGAAATATGGGAAAACAAAACAATGAGATTAAAGCAAGACCAAAACTCAGCAAGGTAAATATTAAATCTATGTTCTTCACTGAGCGCAAGTTGTGATAATGCCAAAGTTGTGAGAATGCTAAAATGGCACAGACAGCCCTGAATCTACACTATTGCTATGACAACTCTCATTGCTTTTCTCTTGGGTTAGATTTCTTACTTCCTGCAGCTCTCCTTGCTGACATTCCACATTCCTGGCTTCTCCAAATTCTTGCAGTCTCTACTGTATATTTGGCTTCATTTTCACAGCTTCACTCACTGCTCTCACAGGCACACACTGCCTGAATTCTCTGGTCTCCTGGAATGCTAGTGGAATCCTCCCTTGCCCCACAACTCTTGCATTCTGAATGACAGATGGGTGATTTCAACATCTGCCACCAGTTAAAGCACTAACTGGGCCCTTTGGAACATGTTTGCAGTGGAGTATGGGTGCTTGTATGGCTGAACTTGGTAAACTGAATCCTGCGGAAGCAATGTCCTTGTCAGTGTTTCTCCAGAAGGGTTACCTGTAACTCCCCGCCTAAGGCAGTCTTTCACTTTTGGACCCTTATATCTACAAAAGGGGGTTTTGCTGGTTTCTGAGATGCCTTCAAGACATCCTTCCTATTGTCCTGATACAAAGTACTTATCTTCTTTAACTGTTAATCTTTTCAGCAACCAAGTTGCTTGGGACAAAATTTTACAGACCCCAATTATACAGACATTTCCTTTTTGTCCACCAGCAAATTTTTCAAACTGTTCAACTTGGATTTTTGCCCCTGCTTCTCATATATCTTCCAAAAAGTAGCAAATAAGTGCTATACTATAACCTGAACATTGAGCTCTCTTGAAATTTCCTCCATCAGATTAATTGACTAATTGTACTGAATCTCAATCTCCTATAAAGTCTCAGAACATAAGCAAAATGAAGAAACATTTTCTGCCAGAACACATATATGATGCCAAGTCCAACTGCCAATGCAGTACTTCTTTCCAACTGAAAACTCTTGACCCTTTTCCTTACCATCAATATTTTTATCAACATTCTAGTCTTTTGAACTCTCATCAAAATGTTCATCATTTGTCTCACAGCAGTCTAAAGATTACCTAGCCAGCATCTCTAAACTCCTCTTGCAAACCACTTCCAAAGACTTCTAAACAACATAGTCAGGTATAGTCAGGGCAACAATCCACTCTTTTGGCACTGAAGTCTATATAGCCACTCTTTCTTCTCTAAAACACAATACCCGAAACCCATAATGTAAAGGACAGATTTGTCTGGGCTCACAGTATTTAAAGATTTCAGTTCATAGACAGCTGGCTCCAACCTAGAAAGACATGATTGAAGGGTCTGGTGGTGGAATGTTCATATTATGGGGTCAAGAAAGCAGAGAGAGAAGCAAGAGGCTAAGAAGGGAGACACATCCTCCAGGTCACTTCACCTTTGATGCATTTTTTTAAAAAAGATTTTATTTAAAGAGAAACAAAAGCATATAAAGGGTAGAGATAATGGAATTCAAAAAAAAGATAAACAATAAGAAATCACTAGTTGATAAATTACATATTATCCTCTTAGAAATAGCTGTTCAAGTTACAAAATTAAAGCATACAAAGTAGATGGTCAAACAGTGAGAGTGTGAACAGCTACGCATGCATGAATCTCTACGTGTATTTCCATCCTTTCTGTATTAGAGGGAAAAACAAAACTTAGCAAGACAAAACAAAATAAATTCCAATAAAAACATGAAAACAAAAAGTCATATAAAACCACAATACAAGGTGATCTACAATGATTACTGTGTTATTTCTTATTATCTCCAACAGGATGTCTATATCATCAGGCATAATTGAATATAACAGTATAATTGAGTATAGCAATAAATAACAATATTAGTAAAATAAAACATTGTAGACAGTATAAAACTTCAAAGGCAGGTAATAATCAAACCAGAGTGGATATTCTAATGGTTCTTGTCATCTTAAGTGCAGTTGCCTATACTCTCAGACTTGATACTATCAATCATAACAACTTTGAATAAAATCTATCAATACAAAACAGTGATCCAACAAACCAGATTCAATTATGATCAGTCATGGTAAAACAGTGTAGCTTTTACAGAGCTTTAGATAAAGTTAATAGGAAATTAAGGATGATTACCATACTATATCCTGTTATTTTCAGGATTTCTCTCTGTGCCCTCAAATCTAGTACAGGTAGAATGACTGGGACAGAATATAATACATCTAAGCAGAGTAGTGTGAGTAATGTGTGTTTTAAATCCTGGTGCACTATTAACAGTATAGCGTATCAAGGCCATCTATGTTAGAGTTTCTAGTCATCCTTCTCTGCCTCATTTCTGCTATGCTATTTTTCTGCCTTTGTTTAGTTTTCTCCTTCATTCTACTGTCTGCCCCACTCACTGAGGCCTTTCTACCACTGTTCCTAAAATCCTGGTATTTTTTTCTCTCTCTCTAGAATGTCCTTCAGCATTCTCTGCAGGGTTGGATTGGTGGTCACAAACTCACCCAGTTCCTCTTTGTCATGGAAGCATCTTGTTTCTCCATTAATTTCTAGTTACACTTTTGCAGGGTACATCAATCTGGGCTGGAGGCCACCTTCCTTCAGGACTTGGAAGACTTCACTCCAAGCTCTTCTTGATCTGATGGTCTGTGTCGAGAAGTCAGCCATAATTCTGATGTGCTTACTTTTATAGGTAATCTGTTTCTTTTCTCTGACAGCTTTTAATATTGTTTTTATGTTGAATTTCTGGGATCTTGATTATTATATGTCTGGGTGTAGCTCTGTTTTAGTTGTAGGTGGCTGAAGTTCTGTATGCCTCACACAACCGAATGTCATTTTCTTTTCCCATGCTTGCGAAGTTTTCATTAATTATTTCCATGAATAGCTTTTGTAATTCACCTGTATGTATTCCTGCTTCTTCATTCACATTTCTTATTCTTAAATTATAGATTCATTTGTCATCTTCTAGCCTTTGTATTGTTACTGCCTGTTTCTTTGTTATTTTTAAGAGATCTTTCCTTTCATGATCACACATTGCAAACTTATCTTCAAGTTTTGATAGTGTATCCTTAGTTTCTTTTAAGGCATTTTGCCAGCTTTCAATGGAGTTTTTAATTTCCTGGTAGTATCCTTTGAATCTGCTTCATGTATTCTATATTTTCTTTATATTCTTTATCAAATGTTTCTCTCCTTTTTTTGTGTTCCTCCCTCCTTCCGTCTATATCATCCTGAGAGATGCTTCCTGAGAGCATTTCTTTTATTACTCTACTCACATCCTGCTTTATCTGATTTAGCATTTCAGATTTGATCTCGTCTACAAGGTCCCAAAGATATCCTTTAATGTCCATTGAAGCCATATCTGATGTTGCATGTTTGCTGCCCTCAGGCTCCCTTGTTTTTCCTTCTCCTGGATCAGGGCTCTCAGGGTTCTGGGTTGGGGGCCTCCTCCTGCCTCTCTCTCATGTCATGGCCCTAGATTCCTCCACACAGGTTACAGTGCAGGTTCTAGTCCCTTCCCTGTTGGCCATGTTTCCTCCCAAGCATGCTGGCAAGGGAACTCTGCCCTTTCCCGCCTACTCTTGTCACTGAGGTGTAAGCAGGCTGCGTATGCCTGCCCCTGCCCACCAAACTTCAGGGGCGATCACCTGGTCAGTGCCTGCTAGGTGCTGGGAATCGATTTGGAACAGCTCATTGGGTCCCGGCCAGGGGCATGGCCCAGTCCAAGCAAATCACACAAATCTGCTCTGGGGAGGGAGCAACCAACCGAAGTCACTGTCACTCCCAGTTCAGGCTCCTCCTGCCTGATTCCAACATGTCGCCCACCTGTCACGCCCTTCCCATGGAGGGGGTCTCACTTCCAGCACTGACCGTGGATCAATAAAGGTTCCTCCACTGGCTTCGCTCTCTGCTCTCTGTTGGATTCACCAACCCCCAACTTCAGCGCTGCTGTTCTTCCTGTGAGTGGTGGTGGGAACAAGTTTGGGCGGCTCTGCCTGCCAGCGTGGATTCAAGCTGGTGCAATCTTGGCAGGTCATCAGAAAAACACTGTGTCCCTTTAATTTTTAGCTGTTTCAGTTGTAGTTCCAAAGTATTTGAAGAGCTTTTTTAAGTTTTAATTTCTTCCTGTGTCAAGAGCATCCATCTCCCTCTGTCTGGGTCTCTCCAGGGTGTTTTATTCTGGCATATGAATTGTTTCTCCCCAGCAGCTTTGTTCTGTCGCTCACTGACCGGCCATCTTGTCTTCTCCTTCCCATTTTTTTTTATGCTTGCTTAAAATAAGTCTGCTATATTCTTCCCAAGATTCAATCACCTTCTAAAAGTCTTCCAGTACATGTAGCATTTGGAGGATGTTCTCAATCTAAACTATTACACTGTGCAAAACCAATCATAAATACATGGTATGAATACTATACATCAAAGGAAGTATAAATACTCAACTCTGTGTCATTGTGAACAGCCATAAACTTGTAAAGGCCATAGATGATGTAAAAATTAAGAAAAATTAGGAAATATGAAGTGGTTTTATTTCCTAAGTGCAAGTGAACTGCTTTTCAAAATGTTGTCATGGGACAGGTTACTATTTATTACTGTATGGATAATGATGATAGGGAATGTAATGAATGTACTCCAGTGTTCTGATTGTTTCCAAGGAATCAACATATCCCAAAAATCAAATTTGAAAACTTCCCTAACAATTTACTGTTCAGAAAATTTAAGAAAATATAAACACTAAACTAGATCTGTGGGATTACTAAACTATTAAGAGTAACTGTCATTTATTATGTATTTACTTTATGCCATGAACTACAAAAATTAACTCTACAGATAAGGTACAAAGTCAGAAAAATTATTCAATTTATAGACAGTAAAGACATAAACAATTTCAATAATTTCTCCAAAGTCTCATATTTAACAATTGGCAGAATCAGAATTTGAATTTAAGTAGAATTTGAATTTTTAGAACCTGAACTTTAAATTTTGTTGTTTTTCTTTTTGGTACCAGAAATCAAACTCAGGATCTTGCACTACGAGGCAGGTGCTGTGCTTCTGAGCTACATCCTTTGCCCCTCAAATCTACTTTTACTAGAAAAAGACACAATTAAAATGCTGCTGATAAAGTTCAGAATTATCCTACTATAGTACATGGTACATATTACACATGCAAGTACTATCTGCTGGCTAAATAAATTCACAGCCTTCTAGCTATTTATTTTGTTTGTGCCTTAATATCTTTACATGATTTGAAATCTTTACCTAGAACATTTTCCCATAGTTTTTAGAAAAGAGGTCTTTTAAATATTTGTAGTTGAGTTTTGAGATTTTTCTCCTCAGATTTTCCGAAATTTACCCTTCCAAAATTTTCAGCACAGATGTCACTTATATACTTAAACATATATCCACATATTTCCTGCATATATTCATTTGAAATAACATTTATCTAAATTATTTAATTACTTGTATTTTTCCCATAAGATATTAACCACAGAAGAAAAGAAAGCATGCTTTCCATGACATATTCCTATTAAGGTTTGATAAATGTTTGATGAATAATTGAGTCAATGGATGATAATAACAACTTAGAGATGTTCTTTAATTGCATAATAAAGGTCTTCATCTTTAACACTTTCAAAATTTTTCATAACACGATATAAAAGCTATAAATAGATACTTAAAACATTTTCATCATTTTTCTCTGGTATTCTAATATTAGTATTCATTTCATAAAATAATTCCAAGGATTAAAAATAACCACTTCATCATAATGCATGCAATATTTAGCAATATTGTTTTCTGTATATGTATATATAATCAAAAATTAACTAATAGAAAATAATGCACATAAAAAAAATTTAGTTGCTTTGCAATACTCATGAAAGCCCAAGGTATTATTGCTTTAGTAGCATATAAATTTGTTGAAGAATAAGTTGCAAATTTATAATAATCTGAAAGTGACAGAATATATGCTGCTTCATAGGCTTACAAGAATATGTGGTATGAACAAATATTTGAGTGAATGTTCATATTTTAAAAATGTATTACAATAAAAGACATTGCGATTAATCTCTCTCAAAATACTTCCTCTATCTTCAGACAAAATAATCCCATAATTTTGCCACTGTTTCAAAGAGTCCTAAAAATCCTTTTAACAAGTGGCTTACTTGCAGTTATGGCTGCCTTAATGTCCTAAATCCATTCAAAATGTTTACTTTTCATGACCATTCTCTCTTTACTAAAGAACCAGACGTCTGCAATTGCTAGAACTGCTGAATAAGGTGGATGATGATGCATTGTAACATTTTTATTTAACAGAAACTGCCATATACTTTTTCAATAGATTTAGGACATCGAAGTGGTTGGAAAGTAATAAAAAAAGAGGATTTTCAGAACCCTTCAGGAGGTGGTAAGAACAATGCAATAAGTGTGTTTGAAGAGAGAGGGAATGTTTTGAGGGAGATTAATGATAAGTTGCTTTTGACTGTAAACTTAAAAATTTTTGCCTAAACATTCATCATATATTTTGATTATGCTTCATATATTATGGTGTTAATTCCTGCGTAGAAAAATGCACTCCAGAACCATAGCTTATATTACATGAAATAAGTGGACAGGAAATGACAAATATATGACTTCATTTGTATCAAATCCAAAAACATTGGATTTCAAAGAAATTGAGAGTATAACAGCTACCAGTGGCTGTGAGAAGAAGGGAGGAAGATGGAGTAAAGTTGATCAAGAAATAATAAAGTTATAGTTAAAAGAAAAACACTCATGTTCTATTGTACAGAAGGGTAAGTATGGATAACAATAATGCTTGATGTGTTATAAAAAGCTAAATGAATTTTTAAAAAAGCTTCCATCATAAAAAAATGATTTATGTGGGGCCAGGGATCTAGCTCAGTGGCACAGTGCCTGCTTGGTCCTGAGTTCAATTCCTAGGACACCACCAAAATGATTAAGAAGACATATATGCTTACCTTGATTTGGACATTACAAATTACATATGTGTTGAAACATTATACGATACACCATAAGTATGGTCAATTTTTATGTACCACTTAAAATAAAAGTGCAAATGAAATTTAAATACATATCTCAAAAAGATATTTTAATTAAATTTTCACTATTTCTAAATAGCATCACGTCTTTTAAGGTCATGTATAACTGGCAGTCTCTAATGAAATGAAAATGTAAGTCCTTTCCTCACTCCATGTTTTCACCATCACTTAATTTTCTCAGCTCAAGGCAGTACAATTGGCATATTCTTTACTCATTCACAGATATTCCATTGGCTATAATGAATTCAACAACCTTAATAAAAGCTTTTCAAGATTAGTAAATACTGGCTTCAGGGAAAGTGGAAATTATTTTCAAATAAGAAATAACATTTTTGTTTGTTTGCGTTTGGTGCTGGGGATTAAGCTCAGCACTTTACACATTCTATGCACTAAGTATTCACTCAACAGAAACTAGAGAAAGATTTTCCAGTATCTACAAATCATACCATTCTGAACATTCCCTCAATCCTATCACTCATTTTGCCTCTTTTGTTTAAGTTCTGTGTATTTCAGATCCTAGCTTTAATCAAAATAGAAAGGTTGTCAACTACTGAATTAAAGGCAACTAATTTGGAATGCTGATTCATGCTTAATCATCTGTTTAGATGGAATTCTTTTTCTACTAAAGACACTACCAATTCCAAGGAAAAGGGAAAAGGAAAACTAGCATGAGAGTGGTGACTTGTAATAGATCAGGAATAATTTCCATAAAAGCCACTTGAAGTGACCAAATACAGTACAATTGTCAGTGGAACAAGTATTAGTAGCACAATTTGTAATAGCTAAACCTTGGAAACAATGCAAACATCCAACACCTGAGGAATGGATAAAACAAGATGTGCTATTTTTATGTAATGGAGCATTACCATGCCATAAAGAACTACAAATTCGAGACTTTTATAAGTAAATGGATGCAATTTGAGGTGATATTCAAAAGTGAAATAAATCAAACTCATGTGTCTACACATCATACTGTCTCCTTGATGTGAGACACTGAAAGAGTAAATAAGATCCAAAATGTACAACAGATATTGCAAAATGGGAAGAAATTGTTTAAAAGCAAAAGGAACTAGGGTGTAGGAAAGGAGAAATGAAGGAAGGGAAAAGGGAAAAATACAAGATAGTTATACTACTAGTTTTTCTCAGTTTACTGAAAAGTTTCTTCTAATATTGTATGGAAAATTTTGTGTGCCTATATCTTACACTCTGAGTAACTACTCTGAGGATAACAATATGCAATGTTTTAACTATTGTTATTCTATTTTGTTTTTTAATTTTGTTATATTTTTCTATAAAATATAAAAAACAATAATACCAGATATTCAAGAGCAAATGTACACTTGGCATATATATAATGGACATAATGAATAATCTTATAGTCTCAATAAAAATGATGAATATAAATATGTAAATTTTAGAAACCATTTAATATATGAAACACTTTAGGGTAATTATACACATGCCCCAAATGCTAAACAATAAGTAATTTGCTATAATTTTAAAATTATTGTAAGCAATATTATAGAAAAAATAATCTTAAATACTCATATCATTCTTGAAATTAACTTTCAATCTTTGTCAACATACAAAATTCATTCTTGAAATTAGCTTTCAATCTGTCAACATACAAAATAAATTTTATGATATAAAGAATTAGTAAAAGTAACACGTGTTGGACAGTCTTCTGTTATTGTAACACAGTACTTGAGATAATCAACCTAAATAAAGGAGAGGTTTATTTTTGCTCAGCTTTGGAAGACGCACTCCATAATCCAGTAGCCTCATTGCTTTGGGGAGTTTGTTGACATAGAGTCTCATCTCAAGAAGTGTTTCACAGAGCAAAATCTTGCATGTCACAGCCAGGAAATGGAAAAGAGGAAGGAACCAGGACCCACAACACACTTTTCGGTTGAGGCCCTACTAGGTTACACCTCCTTTTAATGTTTCCACCATCTTTTAATGTTTCCACCACCTTCCAGTTAAACTCCAGGTGTGTGACAAAGCCTTTAACACACAGGCTACTGGGGCACATTTAAGACTGAAACTATAGTATGACATAAAAATGTCTCAGGATATTTCCTAATATAAATACTTTCTCCTCTTTTTTGCCTACTTAGGTTGGCAACAACTTTCTCTTTGCTGAAAAAGTAAAATCAAAATAGTGACTTGACAGGAAACAAAACTCTAGCAAGTCAAAGACTATAAAGACTTCTTATGCTTTCATGTGATTGTACCTTCACGCAGTGTCATTCATTCTTCTTACCTACAACTTCACAAATCTCACCCTGTAGACAAAAGACTATTCTCAAATTTCAAATTCAATTAAGCAACAGTCAGGACTGTTTTTTATGGATTAAGCAACAGTCAGGACTGTTTTTTATGGATTACAATAGAAAAAGAAAGATTAGTTCCCAACAAGCATGCTTATTTAAGGCTTAAAGAAGAGTTAGTGTTGATAAATCAAGAAACAACTCATTAGAGAAATGCTACCATCCTTAAATTCACAGATCATGAATGTTTGTGGTCATTAAATAGAAAAACCAAACATGCAGAAACCACATAATTTAGAGACAGTTTACCTGAATGATGCCAGACACTAAACCCAAATACAAACAAAAGCTTGATTAATGGCTTTATAGCCAATGAAGCTCATTTAAATTCACTCATGGTGAAAATATAATTTTCAAACTAAGCTATTACAAGTCTTACTGTTTCAATAAATTAATTCCTATTAACTTTGTGGTTTAAGTGTATAATACTATCTAGAATGTGTTTACTGCTAATAATTTAATAGTCCATTTCATTATTTTAATAATTCATTAATCAGTTAATAACAAAACATGCTTTGTAAATCATGATTATCAATTTTTTGCAATGTCAGTTTCTTTAAAAATGACCAGATTCTTGTCTATGTAGTGTAATAACTTTTATTATTATTATAAATTTTCCTAAGGCACATGAATTTTGTAGAAAAAAGAATCAGAATACTCAATTAATTGTTGAAAAGCCAAAGAACGATATTCACCAAAAACAAACCTTTCAGAATGCCACTGTCTTAGAAAATAAAATGACTTTAATTCTGTAAGTGTATTTTTCTGACAGATATAAAAAATGTAGTGGTATAAGTTACTGAGATCTAATCATATCTTATAAAATACACATTAAGGAAATTAAGGGTGAAGAGTTATGTGTACAAAATTTACTATCTAAAGATTTGGCAAGATAGGCAAAACATTTGCCAGAATATTTGCTTCATCACAATAATAGATAACAGTAATTGTTGAATCTAAATTTAGAGGTTTATATACTTTTATTTCTTTTTTATATTTTTGAAAACACTGGCAAAATATCAAAAAGCAAATGGCTCTAGTAACAGAGTTCCTTTTAAATCTTTGAGCAATGACCAATCTTCAATATGTCATTCTTTATTTCAGTGCTGAAGATTAAGCCTATTCCAGGTTGGCAAGGACCCTACCGCTGAGTAACAATTTCATCCCATCAAGATGCTGTAGTTGAGTGATGATAACAACTCCAGGTCAAACATCTATTATCATGCTGTGATTTCTGCATTGATGATGTACAGTATGGAGATACATATATCTCTATATATCCATTCACTATTTATAAATACCCTTCTTAGAAAGGCCACATGAGTGTTAGAAGCCTGCATAACAGTCATGCAATAGAAGCACTGAAATAGAGAATAGTATCAAGGTGACAATCAAAGAATTGGGTCACTATCCGTCTAAACAACAAACAACCCAATGTCATCACTTTGAGTTAGAACAATTTTAGGACTAATCCTTGGAAAATAAAGCATTAACTTCCCTTGGTACATTAACACGTATGTAAAACAGGCCACTTATTTCAAACGTTGTAGCATCCATCTCTAGACTATAAAAAGGAAGAAATCTGACAGCCTGCTTCCCAGGAAAAGAGATAACATTTTTTTCTTAAAATTATTAAAATCTCTGACAAGGTTCTAAAGATATCAACTGAATGAAGCATTAGGATGAGTGATTGTGACATTTCAAAGATGAGTAGCTATGTCCTTCCAACAGTCCAATAGAAACTCCATTACAGTCTGATAGAGTTGAAAACACAGGGCTGCCATCCCCTAGGAGTTATGTACTTTGGGTATATTCCCAGGAGGATGAAGATATCAACACTTCCCAGCCCTTCACCTAGCTATATATTATAGTAAATTAATTTCGGGAATCATGATTAGAGGTCAATACTATTTAAATCTAACTTTCATTTGCAGAAAAGATGATAATTTGACTAATAGGGTTCTATTTGCTCTTGCCCTGCCTCATTCGTAGAACAGAAGATCTATAATAATGAAGACAAGCCAGGGAAATAAAAGAGAACTATAGGAGCATCACAGTGAGAAAAGAACACCACTGTTATTGTTCTCATTGCAAGACCATGGTTCTGAGATTCTTTTTTTTTTTACTTTAAAGAGAATAAAACAAAAGAGGACAGATCTAAGCAGATCAGAACAGAACAATGTAAGCAACACAGTACTTCACAACAAGACAATTGGATATTAACAGTAGCTATCATAATATCTCTTTCTTTGAAATAGTTGAGCTTTGCTTTACACACAATAATGTCAAACATAACAAAATAGAATAAAACCACTCAAGAGAGTGAAAGTATTGCAAGGCATTCTGAACCAAATAACTGAAGATGAACAATGGCTGCTATATTATCTCATTTTCCATTAAAAATTTTGTTTTTACTATCGTACATATTAAAATCCAGTAAGACACAACATGATAGAACCAATGGTAATAGAAAAACAAGAGCATGGTAGGACTTCAGAGCAAGATGATATTAAATCAACAAGGGCTGCCATATTGTATTGCCTTCAAAGTAGCTATTAATAGGATCACTTATATTAAGATCAAACGAAACAGAATAAAACCATTCCAACCAATGAATGAAAACATAAGACGTCAAAGCAGTATAATGGTGAGCCATGATTTCCATAAAATCTTCTGTACTCTTACCATTTCTTACACTAGGGAGACTATACGGTATTTATACATGTGAGTTGATTTATTCACTTATGAGTATAGATTAAAGTTCCATCCATTTATTTATAAATATCTCAATGTGATCATTCTTTATAGCTGAGTAGTACTCCATTGTATAAAAGTACCACAATTTTTTTATCCATTCCTCGGTTGATGGGCACTTATGTTGTGTCCAAAATCTGGCTATTACAAATTGTGCAGCTATAAATATGGGTACACATATATCACTGTGCTAAGATGTTTTCAGTTCTCCTGGGAATATGCATAAGAGTGGAATAGCTGGGTCAAATGGGACCTCCAACCCAAGCTTTTTGAGGAATCTCCAGATTGACCTCCACAATGGTTGCACCAGTCTACACTCCCACCAACAGTGCAGAAGAGTTCCTTTTCCCCCACAGCCTCTCCAGAATTTATTGTTGGTAGTTTTGTTGATCCTGGACATTCTTTCTGGATTGAGATGGTATCTCAGTGTGGTTTTAATTTGCATTTCTCTAGTGACCAATGATGATGAACATTTTTTTCATGTATTTATTTGCCATTTGTATTTCTTCATCTGAGAACTGTGTGTTCATCTTAGATGCTCATTTTTGGATTGGGTCTTTGAATTTCAGGGGTCTGATTTTTTTTAATTCTTTGTAAGTTCTAGACAGAAATACTTTGTGTGAGGAAAAGTTCACTAAGATTTTTTCCCAGTTTGTGGGTTTGCTTTTCACTTTGCTGGATATTTCTTTGGACATGCAGAAACTCTTTAATAAGACGTGATCCCAGTTATTGATTCTGGGAAATATTTTCCATGCAGTTTGGTTCTTGTTCATGAATTCTCAACCTACCCCTATGTCTTCAAGATTTTTACCTACTTTGTCTTACAACAGATTAGGAGTTTCTGTTTTAATATTTAGATCGTTGATCCATTTGGATTTTTAGTTTAGCACATAGTAATAGGCATGGGTCTAATTTTAGTTATCAGCATATGGAAAGCCAGTTTTTCCAGCATCATTTATAAAAGAGACTGTTGTTCTTCCAGTGAACATGCTTGGCCCCCTTATCAAAGTTAAGGTGGTTGAGTGTGTTCATAGTTGTATCTTCTAGTCTATTTCATTGATCTTCAGGTCTGTTTTTATTCCAATACCATGTTGATTTTATTACAGTAGCTTTGTAGTATAACTTCAAGTCAGGGATTGTGATGCCTCCTGCCTTGACTTTGCTGCTTAGAATTGCCTTTGCTATTCTAGGTCTCTTTTGGTTCCAGATGAATTTTAGGAGTGATTTCTCTAGATCTATGAGGTATGTTAGTGGTATTTTCATTGGGATTGCATTGAATGTGTATAACAATTTTGGGAGAATGGCCATTTTTACAATATTTATTCTTCCTATCCATGAACAAGGGATGTCTTTCTATTTTCTGAGGTCCTCTTTGATTTCTTTTTTCAGGGTATTATAATTTTCCCTGTACAACTCTTTTACATCTTTCATTAGATTAATTCCTAAGTATTTCATTTTTTGGATGCTAGTGTGATGAGTATGGCTTCTCTTTTATTTCTCTCTCAGTGATTTTGTTGTTAGTGTATAAGAATGCTATTGATTTTTGAGTATTAACTTTGTATCCAGCTACATTGCTGAATTTATTTATTATATCTAGGAGACTTTCAACAGAGGTTTGGGGGTCTTCTATGTAGAGTATCATGTCATCTGCAAATAAAGATAATTTAACTTCTTCTTTTCCTATCTTTACTCCCTTTATTTCTCTCTCTTGTCCAATTGCTCTGTCTAGTATTTCCAGTACTATGTTGAATAGGAACGGTGATAAGGGACATCCTTGTCTTGTGCCTGATTTTAAGGTAAAGGCTATCAGCTTTTGGCCACTTAATATGACACTCTGTTAGTTTTTCGTAGATGGCCTTTATCATATTGAGGTAAAGATCATCTATTCCAATTCTCTGTAAGGTTCTTATCATGAATGGTGTGGATCTTAATAAAACCTTTTTTGGTATCTATAGAAATGATCATGGGATTCTTGCTTTTGGCTCTATTGATATGGTGGATTATATTTATTGATTTACATATGTTGAGCCATCCCTGCATGCCTGGGATGAATCCCACTTGGTCATAGTGTATAATCTTCTTGATGATTTGCTGCATCCTGTTTGCCAATATTTTATTAGGAATTTTTGCATCTATGTTCATTAGGGAGATTGGCCTGTAGTTCTCTTTTTTAGTTGGGTCTTTTTCAGGTTTTGGTACTAGAGTGGTATTTGCTTCCAAGAATGACTTAGGGAGAATTGCTTCCCTTTCAAATTCACTGAAGAGTTTGAGGAGTGTCAGCATTAAGTCTTCTTTGTATTTCTTGTAGAATTCCACAGTGAATTCGTCTGGGCCTGGGCTCTTCTTTGCTGGTAGGGACTTGATTACATTTTCAATTTCATTAATAGAAACTGGGTTATTCAGCAGTTTTACCTCTTCTTGATCCAGCTTTGGTGGTTCATATGTTTCTAGGAATCTGTCCATTTCTTCTGTGTTATTGAACCTATGAGAGTAGAGGTTTTCAAAATAGCTGTTGATGATCTTCTGTATTTCTACAGGGTTGGTAGTGATTTCTCCTTTTTCATTCTGTATTGCATGAATTTGAGTCTTTTCTTTCCTTTTTTAAATTAGTTTGGCTAGGGGCTTGTCAATTTTATTAATTCTTTCAAAGAACCAACTCTTTGATTCATTGATTCTTTGAATTGTTTCCTTAGTCCCTATTGCATTAATTTTTGCTCTGATCTTTATAATTTCCTCCCTTCTTTTGGCTTTGGGCTTGGCTTGCTCTACTTTTTCTAGATGTTTGAGGTGTAATATCAGATTCCTTATTTGTGTTCATTCTGTTTTACTAATGTGGGAACTCAGTGCAATAAATTTTCCTCTGAGGACTGCTTTCATTGCATCCCTCAGGTTCCAATAAGTTGTATTTGTATTTTTGTTTGCTTGTAAATATTAATTTTTTCTTTAATTTCCTCCACAACCCACTCAAGAGTGTATTATTCAATTTCCATGTGTTTGTGGGGTTTTTCAGTTACTTTTATCATTAATTCTAGTTTCATGGCACTATGATCCAATAACATGCATGGGATAATTTCAATTCTTTTGCACTTACTTAAATATGTTCTGTGGGTTAGTATATGGTCTATTTTAGAGAATGTCCCATGTACTGCTGAGAAGAATGTATATTCTGATATTGCTTGGTGGAACACTCTGTATACGTCTATCAAATCTATTTGTTCACAGGTGTGATTCAGTTCTGTTATTTCTTTACTGATTTTCTGTCTAGTTGATCTATCCCTTTGTGTCAATGGTGTGTTAAGGTCTCCTGTTATAACAGTGCTATTGCCTATTTGATTTTTCACTTCTGTTAATACTTGCTTTGTGTAGTTGGGTGCTCTGGAATTTGATGCATATATATTTAAGATTGTTATCTCTTCCTCTTGCAGTTTTCCTCTAACTAGTATGTAGTGACCTTCTTTATCTCTTCAGTCCATTCTTGGTTTGAAGTTCACATGGTCTGCAAACAGAATAGCTACTTCTCCTTTTTTTTTTTTTTTGAGTTCCTGTTGCATGGAGTATTTTTTTCCATCCTTTGACTTTCAGTCTAGGAGTTTCCTTTTTTAGACAGGTTTCTTGTAGACAGCATATGGTTGGACATTGTTTCTTGATCCATTCTGCCAGTCTGTTCCTTTTAATTGGTGAATTGAGGCCATTTACATTAATGGTTATAACTGTCATATATTGGTTTATTGTTGACATGTTATCTTTCTGATGTTGTATCTTAACTTTCCATTCTGTTTCATTGTCTGTCTTGCTTCGTGGTTTTTTCCTATTGTATCTAGAATGTCTTTCAGTATTCTTTGTAGGGTTGGTTTGGTGATCATGAAGTTCTTCAGCCATTCTTTGTCATGGAAGTATCTTATTTCTCCATCCATTTTGAAGGACAGTTTTGCAGGGTACATCAGTCTGGGTTGGAAGTCATTTTCTTTAAGGATCTGAAAAACTTCAATCCATGCTCTTCTTGACTTCATTGTTTGTTTTAAGAAGTCTGTTGTGATCCTAATAGGTTTACCTTTATAGGTGACCTGTCTTTTCTAACAGCTTTTAATATTCTGTTCTTATGCTGGATTTCTGGGATGGTGAGTTTTATATGTCTGGGTGTAGTTTTGTTTTGGTTATGGCTATTTGGAGTTCTATATGCCTCACTAATCCATATGTCAGTTTCCATACTCATGTTTGGGAAGTTTTCAGCTATTACTTCTGTAAATAGCCTCTTGATATCATTTGTCTTGTCTCCTTTTCCTTTTATCCCTATTAATCTTATATTGTTTTTCTTTGCATCATCTTGCAGCTGTTGAATTGTTATTTCCTGATTTCTTGTTATTGTTAGAAGACCTTTCCTTTCCTGTTCACTACCTGCAATCTTATCTTCGAGTTCTAAAATTCTATCTTCACTTTCGTTGAGATGGTTTTTGCAACTTTCATTAAAGTTTTTGATTTCCTGTATATCTCTTTGAAACTGCTTAATGCATTCTGGGTGTCTCTTAAACTGTTCATTCAGGGAGTCTATCATTTTGCTTTGTTCCTCTAATTTTTTAGCTATGACTTCATTGGATGCATTTGGTATTTCTTTCACTACTTTTATCATTTCTTCTTTTACCTGGGAGAATATTTCTGACTTGAGTTCCCTCATAGCTTCCCATACTTGCTTCTTTATTTCAGTTGATATGATTTCATTCATTTCAGGTGTATGTGTAGTTATTTTCCTCTATGTACATGGCTCCTAGGTTTTCTTGGGTTGGGCTAGAGGTCTGAGATTGCATTTTGGTCTTTCGTCTTGTCATTTCCTTATATTTCCGTGTTTCCAGCGATTTTCCATAGCTTTCCATGGATGTGTTGGAAATTAACTCCTGAGCCCTCTGCTACTGGGACTCACTTGGCTTTGGCTCCCCTTGTGTTGTGGGCCTGGCTCCCCTTGTTGAATGAACGTCACTGGGCACAGTTCACTCAAGCCCATGGAACCTCTAGAGCCTAGTCCAACAACCAAAGAGGGCTGGGCAGGCACCCAGCCACTGGGATTGAAGGTCCCAAGCTTTTACAGGCCTGCTTTGGTGAGCTGCAACTCACCTCACAGTGCGGCACCAGCTTGACACCCCCCTTTGGCAGACCTGGCTCACCTGGTTGAAAGAAGGTCACTGGGCACAGTCCACTCAAGCCCATGGAACTTCTGGAGCCTAGTCCAGTGTCCTAAGAGGGCTGGTCGGCCCCCAGCCACCAGGATTGATGGTCCCAAACTTTTCTGGGCCTGTCCTGGTGAGCTGTGACTCGCCTCGTGGCACAGCACCAGCTTGGCTCCCCCTTCGGCGGGCATGGCTCCCCTGATTGGATGAAGGTCACTGGGTGCAGTCCTGTTCAAAGATTCTTCCCAAGGAGAAAAGTTATCATGAAACAAAGAGCCGCAAAGCTCTCCCCAAAGTTGCTTAATGAATTTCTCAATAACACTGGAGCTGGTAAAAACAGAAGGGGCTAAGAAAGATTCAAGAAACTTGTTTTAAATCTAAATGTTATGCATATAATGACATTAAAGAAGCTAAGAATATAATATTTACTATCTCTTTGCTGCTGAAAGATTCTCATCAAAGTATGGACCTTTAGAGCACAAGTCAGATATAACTGATTTACCAAATTATAGAAGAAGGGGCTGGGGATTTAGCTGAGCGACATAAGCACCTGCCTTGCAAACATGTGGTTTTGAGTTTGATCCCCAGTACCGATAAAAAAAAAAGAGTTGTATAACAAAGTACAGAAGAATACAAAGCTTAATTTGGACTTTATACTTTCTTTAGTAATATTTTCTTTCTAGAGGCCTGACTAGAAGGAAATGTAGTTGCCATGGAAATGAGGGAAATGGTGAATCATGAAGCTTTTAGAGGTAAACAAGGCATATAATGAGGAAGGTCTATTTTATTAGCTTTTTAAAAAAATATTAAATTTCACTGCACAGAGTACATTGATTAGTATAGTCTAAGTCACATTATATAAATGCTGTGGAAAATAATACAATACTGCAAGAAATCTAGACAATTAAAATAAGCATGTACACAGGCTAAATATTTGATATCAGTGAATATATTGTGAATCATAAGCTCTCTGAATCAAATAACTCATTTATATATGTGCAAATGTTCTCTTGTCTAATCACAGTCCTTTACAAAGCATTTCCTCTTTCAATTACAATATTCAATTATTTTTAAGCCCAACATTCAATAGATAATGAATAGATAAATAATTAAAATAAAATTGAATTGGGTACCTATAAAAATAAATCAACCTTGGATGCTTCCACAATGGTAGCAGATCTTGCCTGTGTTAGCTTATGTCAGAATAACTAAGGGCAGAATTCCTGATTCAATAGAATTTATAGTGGGGGACAATCTATTAGATAGTTTCAAAATGCTTTATGAAATCTTTATTTACTCTCATTTCAAATAATTTAAAATCCACCACACAGATTCCTCAGGTGAAAAGTAAAGAACAATAGTCTTCTACATTCTATGGCACATTTTTAATCATAGATATATATATTGGCTTATATAGAAACTATCACATTTGAGTAATTTAAAGTTGGCTTTCTTCATAACTCATGTAAAAATCACAATAAATCATTGGAATGATTTCTAACTGCGATTAGTAGGGTAGCACACAGCACTAATATGGAATCTTCTGAAGTCAAGCTAAATTATTTTATAACTACTGCCTACTTTAAAATACCTTGATGATGCTTATTGATAATGATATATTTTTATTTTTATTCTAAAACTAATTTTAAGCATTCTTTTGTAATTATAGAAAAGGAAGCAACAAAAAAGGCTAATCAACTAAGATGTAACCTAACTACAATGCATGAGTTTTCTAAATGTTAAAACATTTTTGCCAAATTGCATTTCCATCTGTGAGACTAAATTAAATTAGAACATTTTTAATTTAAATCAAAACCTCATTTCTAATTTAAACTTTTATGTTGTGGGCAATTTTCTGAAAGTCCTTTCCATGAGAACTGAAAATTTTCTTGTACACTAATTACAGTAAGATTTAAGGCTTCTCCAATTATAACTTATTTTACTTGATGAATCACATTTATTCTCCAAGAATATTGTAAGGTTAATAAATAATACAAAACACACCAGACTGTTACAGAAGGTCAAAAAATATAATTTTCTAGTGACAGAATGAAATATTAGAGGGTGGAATACTGTTCAAAAGATTGTGTGTGGTGTTTGAAGTTGCCCACCGTGATAGAATAATCAGTAACTAACTGGGAAGACCTTCATTTGATCATTCATGCCTTGTTGCTCATGAACACTATTACATATTCTCTTGGTTTCTCAGTAGGTTTTCTTTGAAGTTGGCACATGGAACATGTTTCTGCATGAAGAATTATAATTCACAAAAAACGTGATACTGATGTGCAACTATGAAATTAAAAAAGATGCAAACTTTCACATTACTCACCAACTGCTCCCTGATGTCAGTTTACAAGTACATGTTTATCATATACAAATTGTCAATTTTTTTTGAGAAGTCAGTTTTTTCAAATGTCAATCACATGCTATTGACCAGGTAGTTAGAGAAATATTTTAAATTATGGACAGTAGTGTCGGGGATTTAGCTCAGTGGCATAAGAACCTGCCTGGCAAATGCGAGGTCATGAGTTTGATCCCTGGTACCTAAAAAAATCTTAAAAATTATGGACAGTATACATAAGCTATTCACAAAAAAGTAAAAAGTAACCAAAAATTTTAACAAATTATGGACAGTATATGTGAGCTATTCACAAAAAAGTAAAAATAATTTTTTTCATACAAAGGAAGAATAAATCAAAACAGCTTTCATTGAGTATATCAGTTTATAATTAATGAAAATGTTTCTTGAGTCAAAATAAAAAATTAGAATCCCAAAAGCATGAATGTTATTACTTTCCAGATTTCTAAGTATGTAGCAAGCATAAAGCAGAACATATGTATCAACCTGCAAGGGGAGTTTTTTTTCATTTCCACAAAGGAAGTACATCCAAAAGCACTGAGGTGGTTTGTGTTTACAAATATCCACACTTCTAAAGAAAATCCTCCAGTATATGAAGGACAATGAACCTGATATGAGTCAATTTGACAGCTTTTACATCAGTCTACAATAAAGGACACACACACACTCATTCTTTTGAAAAAAAATTAAAAATCAATTCTAAGGATGAAAACAAGATGAAATTTACATGGAGACATTGAGATGTTACTGACAGAATCTCTAAACAATTACCAATCTTCCATTCCGAAAAAATGTTCAGATTCTCTACCTAACCATTGATTAAAACCTATTATGGATTGGTTGGGCATGGTGGTGCATGCCTATAATTCTAACACTCAGCAGATTGAGGCAGGAAGATCACTGCAAGTTTGACACCAGCCTGGGCTATGAACTTCAAGGTTAATCTGAACTGCATAGCAAAACCCTGTCTCAAAACACACACACACGAAAGAGAGAAAGAAAGAAAGAAAGAAAGAAAGAAAGAAAGAAAGAAAGAAAGAAAGAAAGAAAGAAAGAAAGAAAGAAAGAAAGAAAGAAATCCACTATGGACTAAGAGTTACAAAGGACCCGAGAATATAAAGATAAATAAAGCAAAACTTCTTACTCAAACAGCAGGTAAACAAGGCACATAACTGTGTAACAAGAAATCAATAAGGCCAATATGCTACCATCAATAGAATGAAGAAAATAAGATTCTTCGATAAACTCAGAAAAAGGATTTGATAAAATTCAATATTCCTTCTTGATAAAAATTCTAAATGAATTATGTACAAAGGAACACAGTTCAGTACAATGAAGTTTGCTTATACTAAACCAACAGCAGACATAATACTAAATGAAGAAAAGGTGAAACTGTTCCCTATTTGATAGAGAAAAAGACAGGGATGTCTACTTAAACTACTTTTATAAAGCACAGTTTTAGAAATTCTATCCAGATCAATACAGTAATAAAAAAGCATATAAGTTGAAAAAGAAGTCCAATTGTCTGCTTGCAGATGGCATGATGTTATGTGTTCAAAATAAACACAAAGGCTTCACCAAAAATACTTTTACTCCTGAAAAATAAGTACAAGTAAGCTTTAGCATATAAAAATAATATACAAAAGTCCTATACACAAATGCCAAATTAACTGATGTAGTAATTAACTAATGTCACTTGTAACAGCTACAAAAATAAAATAACTACCAATGATTTAAACTGAAAAGATTAAATCCTTCCAACACAAAAACTATAAAATAAATGCAGACCAATGTAAAAGGGAAAGACATTCCATATTCATGGGCTGAATAATTTTTAAAATGTTCATACAGTCTAACATAATCTAAAGATTTGAGACAAACTGTATCAAAATACCAAGGATTCTTCAAAGAACTAGAAAAAAATTTAAGAATTTCTAAAGAAAAATAAAAACTTGCCAGGCATGGTGGCTCATGCCTGTAATCCCACCACTCAGGAGGCTGAGGCAGGAAGATCATTGTGAGTTCGAGACCAGCCTGGGCTACAAAGTGAGCTCAAGGCCAGCCTGAACTGCATAGCGAGATCCCATCTCAAAAGGACAAAAAACAAACAAACAAACAAAAACTTTAAATAGCCAATATCATTTTGAGCAAAAAATAAAAAAGCAAAATACATAACACAATCTAACTTTAAAATATACTGTAAGGTGACAGTTAATAAAACATTGTGGAATTAGCATAAAATAGATTGAAGAAACACAGTAGGAACCCCATATGTAAACTCATATACAGCCAACTGATATTTGATAAAGATGCTAGAAACACACAGTGGAGCAAGGACAACCATTTCAACAAATGATACTTGGAAGACTGGGTACCACCTACAGAACATGAAACTAGACCCCTTTCTTTCACTGGTTAAAGAAATCAGCTCAAAATGGATTAAACACTTATGGTTTATAGACCGAAGATGCCCCCCAACAGGCTCCTTTCAGATGTTGGGCTTTTGTAACATAATTAGAAGATCAAGGATCTATACTTATCAATGAATTAATTCACTGATATTCATAGCTGATGGCACTGTTCAGCAAGAAGCAATTACTTTGTTCTGCAAAGATACATGGAAGTGTAAGTGTATAGTGTTTAGAAGAGGAAATAACAAAATAACAACTGCAATATAATTTCTATTATTTAAAAGTTTCATCTCTTGAAATGTACATACCAGAAAGGGAAGAGTCTCTAAATCATATTGTAGATAATTGATTTTTAATCTAACCATTAGAGCAATAAAGATAAACTGATTTGAGTATTTGAGTCATGAAGTTTATTAAGTATAAAAACACTTACAAAGGCACAGTTAGGGGTTAACTCTACACCTAGCAATATTATTCTACACTCAACACATCTAACCTAGCCACTGTACTCAAATGCACACATATATTTAACTCCAATTTCTATGTATCTGCTGTAAATTAGGAAAGTAAAGCATCTATGTTGAAAATCTAGAATACAAAATAAAACCCCTCTCAAACCTTAAAATATAAGTTAACTGAAAATAGTGGAAGATTATCTGGTAATATGATTTATTGTCATGTGATACATAAAGTAATTAGAACATTTACCCAAGACTTCTTAGTGAAATCCAAAGCTGTTTGCTAGAAAGTTGTATTTAGATTGAATTTTCTTTTTAAAACAATGTTTTCTGATACATTTGTTGTTTTCTATCTTTTTAAAAAAATGTGAAAACCATTTTTATTGAGATGTATCCTTCAAAAAAAAGTTAAATAAGATATGGGAAAATTACCCTACACATGCAAATTTTGGGTGTCTTTGAAGTTATTATGATCCACGTTGGCTAGTTGAACTTCTAGCAACTTCTGACTCCATGATCTGAACATCTTTGATTTTGTACTGAAGAAACTACTTACATATCTTTAGCAGCTGAAATTAATTTAAAGAAATTTGACAGGAATGCAAATTATCTCAGTCATAATAAGTAAGTAAATTTTGGTTTGTGGAGATCCAACTCATTCATAGCTTATAGAATAAACAATAAATGTGGTATTTTATGACCTACTGGTCAATTTTGTATTTACTAGCAAATTAATTTCTATATTCTTAGACACACATCAATTCTTCAAATTTTTCTTTCTACTACATTTAACATCTGATTTCATCACTAATTAATGAATTAAATATTTGTGCATTTATTTTAAGAGAGCAATGAGTTTATTTTCTAAAACTGAACTTTATCTCAAAGTAGTGAGGTACACAGAAAAAAATGTTTTAAATATCTGTCTACAAAGTTATCATTTAGACCCTCCAAACCTTGTTTTATCAATATCACAGCACTAATAAATTTATAGTCACAACTATACATTAATATAGATTAATTGAATACATTTATATTAACAACCAAAAATAGGCAATCAAAACTAAAGTAAGAAAAACCAATTAAAAGTGTGTATATATATGTGTGTGTGTGTGTGTGTGTGTGTGTGTGTGTGTGCAATATAACCTCTAGAAAAAAAGAAATGTTAAACAGAATATTAGCTAAAATGTTGGAGAACATAGCCTTAGTCAGAGTGGAGCTATTATTACAATGAAAACTATACTTAATCTGAAAATTCCCTTAGAAGTTAAGTGAAAAACACACTGCAGTGGGAAAAACATTCAGTTGGAAATTTCAGCATAAAATAAAATGAACTAACTTCACATTTTAGGATGAATACAACACACAATCAAAGTTTTGAATTTTCATACAGTGAAACAAATTATTAAATATTTTATCTATAAAATAAAATGCATATAAAAAGTGTGATTTAAGAAAGCAAAATATTACCAAAGAAAATATAAATCATGACCATTTTAAAATAAAGTTAGAAATTTACTGATATTGATTCACCAGTGCCAAAAGATTGACTTAATTTATGTTTCAAGGAATGTATTATTCAAATTACTCAACTTTTCACCTTACCAAGTCAGTGATATATATAGACAGAGTCACCATTCACACATGCAGAAAAAGTCAAAGCTATTATTTGTCTCTGAACACAAATGTTTTCCTCTGTAATCATATTAGGGACAATTCTGAGTATGACCAACAAATATCATATTTTTCAAAAATAACAATTTTTCTCTAATGTTTTGCTATTTAATATTTATGTTTATGCAAAAATTGTCAGGCTTTAATTTTAAACTTTAAAGAGTCACTGTAAAAATGGTACATGAATTATAAAGTTATTGGCATGTATTTTGAATGTATTATACATATATACACACCCATGCATAGTAAGTGTGTATATGTGTATACATAGGCTTACATAGGTACACGTACACATATGTAGAACAGAAACTGTACAGAAACCTTCTAAACTACTAATAGTGAGTGGAAATTGTAGTTCTAGTTAATGACGAGTATGCTTGGTCATCTTCATAGTTTTGTTAATTTTGACAGAATGTAATATATATTGTGTAACATGCTTTTTATTTATCACACATGTGTTACATAGCTTCTGTCTTCAATCATGCCATCTGTTATCTCTCTACTAGAGTATTTCACACTTCCATGAAGAATCTTGAGTCTTACCTTTCTCAAAATTTGTTTCTATTTTGTAAATGAGTTGAGTTCACTGAGTGTGGTTCATAGATTTCCAGCTAGGGCAGACTTCTTATTAGGAACTTATCCATGATACATTATAAATGCTTTACATCTTGTTAGGTCCCCTTTGAATCCCACAACATAACTTCACTGCTAGCGGAAGGAATCCCCTCTGCCTTCCAATGACTAACCAGCAGCATGCTGCATAGACATTAGCAAATTCAGCATGAAATGGATTATTTTCAAGGAATTTAAGCAACATGATTTCTAGAAGCAAATGGCTTTGTAGTAATAGACATTTATTTTCTAATTATTATATTCCTTGAGTTCTGAGTGATTACAAAATAAACATGTAAAAGGAAAATGGCAATTGTAAAAGCATTTTGTTGCACTTCAATGAATGAAAAGTATTAGCATTATCTAGCAGTTAGGAAAGTTCCAAGGAAATGAACTGCAGTCAGAGGATTCTTGGAAGTTGTTGACTTTAATGAATTTGAGCTTCTTAGCCTCTCACGTCTCACCTGTCCACCTGTGCTGTAAGCAGAGATTGGGAAGAGCAAGCCTAGGAGAATACAAGTGAGACAGTTTCTGTGGATCAGATATAAATTTGAGAACAGAATCAAAGAGGTCCAAGATGGGAAATAAAGGATCAAAGTAGGCCTGTTCTTACAGCACAAGGACTTAGTAATTACTGAAGTAGTGGATGGAGACTGTCCTATTGGTTAGACTAAAATACTGAGAACAGGAAGCAAGGAGGCTGCCGTCAGTGAATTCCAGGTATGCAGAGTACAATTGCATGTATCACACACTTGTCACCATCAATTCAGGTGCATCACAATTGCATACAATATTACCACAAATTCAGCACAGTCAAACTTTTATTAAGAGCACATCAACCCATTTAAGGCAAGGAAGCCAGACATGGTAATACACACCTGTAATTTCAGTCTCTTGGAAGGCTGGGGATCCTTAAAAGATTAAAAGTTTGAGGCCAGCTTGGGCAACTTTGTGACTTAGCAAAACTGTCTCAAAATAAAAACAAAAAAGGTTGGTGATATAGATCAGTGTGAAGGCTCTGAGTTCAAGTTCCTTTACTGCAAGAGACAGTGAGGGACAGATAGTGAGAAGAGGAGGGAGGAAAAGGGAGAGACAGAGACAGACAGAGAGAGAGAGAGAGAGAAACCATAAAATAAGTTATTGGAACTACAATGCATTATCAAGCTAAAAATATTCTAAAGTGACAGAAGTTATTGATGAGACATGAATTAATAGAACAACATAAAATGCTCAAATGTTTCAATGACTTCTCTTATTTTTCAAAGTAAAATTTAATGGTTTGCAGTATTCACTATTATTTCACATTCTAACATTCTCTGATGTGAATGCTGCCTGCTACCCCCTTACTCTACTGCAGACACATTTCTTATACCATAGGCATGATCTTGCCTGCAGACATTTGCCCTTGCTATTCGCTCTACAACCCATACAGGAGTCTTAACCCAGAGAGCATATTGTTTTGATCACTTACTTTGTTCAACTGTCATTTCACTCATATGTGTTTGAGCTCCTTACAAAAACTACTGGTTATACTATTCTCAAAACCTTACCATCTTTATTTCCCTTTAAATCATATATTATTATCTAGGATATTTTTCACTATTCATCTTTAAAATTTTATCTTCTATTCAAAAAGAAGATACTCTCCATGCACTCTATATCTGTTCTACTTGCTTTTCAATCCTGAGTGCCAAAACAGTCTGACAGGATTCATATTCAGCAAATTTATCATTATCGATGAATAATGAATATGTAAATCTCTTACTTTTCTTATTGCTGAGACAAAATAGTCAACATCCAAGGTTAAAGGAAGAAAAGTTTATTTCATTTTGGCCCACAGTTTGTAGAAGTTTCAGTCCATAGTCAGTAGGCAAGATGGCATGGCAGTGGGGCATCACAGAGGAGAAACAGTTCATGGAAAAACAGGGCAGACAGAAGGCTGCAGAGCAGTGAAGTAGCAGATGTAGCAGCAGCAGCAGCTTTCTCTCCTTTATATTCCATTTAGACTATGCTTTAAGTGGGTAGCACTCACAACCAGGGAGGGGGAAACCCTTAATACCAGCATCATACACCCTACATCCAGCCACCTCTGAAAAGTCCCACATATAATGTAAATTTCACTTTGAGGTACTGGGGGGACATTAGAAACAAGCCATAACAGTGAGTGAACAAATGAACGAATGAGTGAATTTCAAGTTTCGAATAAAACTAGTCTTTCATCCTCAGTTTTTGATATGTTGCTGATCACCGTTACACAGCACTGGGAAGCATTTTGGAAATGAATCGTGATTGTACATGTGTATGACTACTGGAATCATGATTTAAAATGTAGCTAAAGTCAGTGACTACTGGGCAAATATTTACTAGTGTGGCAGCCCCTATTATTTAATAATTCTTTACTTTTTCTGCACTCTATATCTTCCTATACAAGAGTATAATTCTCTGTCCCAGTGATTTTAGTCTCAATCATGATCATATAACTTGCTATAGTCAGAGGAACATCACTGATTTTTGCTACATTTGGGCAGAGGTTTGAAAGTTTACTTGTATGGTTTCATTAGGGCTTCTTGCTTTGGGGCATTGATCACAAAAGTTCCATGTTCCACATAGTATCTGGCTATTTCTCCAGCTTGGTTTCCAGAATAGGAAAATATATGTTATCCATGTGATCCCACAAGAACCAAAGTATACTTGGTTGTTATTGTTTCATATAAATTACGCTAATAGCATATCACTAAGTATTTCAAAGTTTAAATAAAGGAAAATCACATGTATATTAAGAGATGCCTGAAAATGAGCAGGAAAAGTCTACACAGCAACTATTAATAATTTCATGAAGTTTTACATTACTATGGAAAAACCTTGACAAATCCTTTTCAATATGTGAACTCTGTATTTTGTAGCTAGAAGACAGGCATTCCCTACATTACCTGATAGTTTGAATTTGGCCACATGAACTTGAGTGCAACACTTGAATGAGCTAACAAGTAAAGATGCACTGGAATAAACCAAAAAAGTTCTTGTATGTTAGTATTAATATACCCATATATTTATATTGAGCATCTATTTTATATTGAATAAACTTTCCTTCTTGAAGTCATTGTGGTTCGCTTCTGCATAGCAACCAAGTTAATTTTTATTTCGGTTAAGTTCGTCTCTTAGTTTTTGCCATTATGCACTTTCTGCATAAGCATAACAAGAAAATGAAAATGACTAGCTTTAAGTTTTTATTTACCCAATTATGAATTACCAGTTTTAGAAACAAATAAAATATTAAAATAAAAATGCATTTAATTAAAAATTAAATTAAAATGCATATGTACATAAAGCTTGAGGATACTGAGGCTTTTTTTTTTTTCAGTACCAGGGATCAAACTCACAACCACACGTTTGCAAGGCAGGTACTTATGCCGCTGAGCTAAATCCCCAGCCCACTAAGGCATTATTATTATTTTAAGCGAAAAAGTAACTGAAGCAATGTTGTGGTCATCATCAAGATTTTTATTGACTGTATGTTTTATTCTCTGTCTTCTGGACTCAAAACTTACAGTTCTGAGCCTTCTATAGTTTGATGGAAACAGAAAAGTATAGTGAGTGTGGTTACAAGTGACATAGGTCACTTCTAAAGATCTATAAGGGCTGGACTGAAACATAAAGAGTTCATTCTTATGGCATTATAACTGATGACACTCAGTAGCTTCCCTAGCTTGGGTCTCTGAAAGACTGCAGAGTATATGTTCTCTGTCAACCTAAGAATTGTATCATGACAAAGAAAAAATAGTTTTAAGTTACAGATTGTTATTTTAGTTATTACTTTGACATGACCTGATGTAATCTAGTTCAACAAAATAAAATATATATATGGAATATATATTCTCAGTATGTATGTATACTGAATCTAAGACAATATGTAAGTAAGTCTCAGATAATAATGCAAAGTTATATATAACAATTTTCTCTAATTAACAGAAATGTTCATGTAGTAAAGTTCTAAATTCAAGAAATGATTTATAAAAATAATTATAACCTTCACAGCTCTGAAAGGAATACTGTTTAAGTGCAAAACAAGATAATTAATTGGATTTTTGCTTGCAAGACAGACTAGAAGCAGAACTTCGGAAAGGTCAAGTATCAACTTCTGGCCTTTGTGCTTTTGTGTGGAATCAAAGAATGAGCAAATAATTAGCCTCCTGTGCCACTAGCATGTGTTTTATATAAACTGTTCAAAACTAGGTGTTTTAGGTAGGAAAAAAGTACACTGATAGGAATGTGGGCCACTAAACAGCAAGCAGTTACATGAAATGTGAGTAAAGCAGAGAAACTGGTGGCTAAAGCTGAGTTAACCCAGGGAGCATCAGAGGTGAAATTTAGGCTGCAAACTTCACATTCAGGGAACTCAGCACAACCTCAAGAGCTACTATTTTTGTCTGCTTTTGCCTTTACTTTGCCTCTTTGGAGAGACTTTAACTGTGACTCTTCAAGGAAGTCATTTTAAACTATTTTGATAAATTATTTCCCCTCCACTGTTACCAGTGACAGCACTACATTATAGTAGTTAGCAATTTATAATTATAATTCACTTTACAACTGCTTTTAGGCTGGTCCTCACAAGATATGTTCCATGAAGTAAAGGATTATGCTATTCCTAACATTTTATCTCCAGCTTTAGATGGTGCCAGACAGGATGCAAGGGCTAAAACTTTATAAGCAAATGAATCTTAAAATAAACCATATTCCACATACAGACTATCTCTCATTTTAATAAACAGAGATAAGATATAAAAATGCTGATAGTTTTATATTTCCTGCTGTGGAAACTGTCTACTATGATTTGAATAGTCCCTGGGAGAATTTTATCCCCATTACAGAAGTACTAGGAAGGCAGAAAACTAGTCTGACTGTGTATTTGGCTTTGGAGATGGGACATATGAAAGTATTTCAGGTAAAAGGAGGCCCTAGGGGTGGCGCCCTAATCCAGGAACACTGTAGCTTTGTAAGAAGGGACTAGCAGCCTGAGCTGGAATGCTCTGCCACATCATGTTATGTCCTGTGCTGCCTTGTAACTCTGTCCACCATCAAGGCCCTCACCTGATGAAGACAACAGCTCTTCAGAGCCTTCAGAACCACGGACCAAATAAACCTCTATTCTTTATAAATCACTCAGCCTGTGGTTTTCAGTTACAGTATCTGAAAAGGGACTAAGATAGTCAAAGACAAAACACAATTCATTTTCAATGAATTCCATAACTATCTCAGACAAGGTAATGAAAATCGCTATTGTCTTTTTTTTCTCCAACATTTTAGGAAAATGTTTGTGTTTATTCTGTCAAATTTCACTACATTCTGGAAGGAAATGTTTCAGAAACTTGCCCTAAAATGCATTTCAGAGTGTAAAATTAGTTGAAGTTTCTTGAAATTTCAAAAAAAAAAAAGCAGATCAAGTTGCACATTTAAAGAATCTGTTTAAAGCTTCAGGTTTTTTTCAAGGTTTTTTTGTTGTTTCCTGAAGGCATGCCTTTTAAGAGAATTAATTCTGGTAGCTGTTTCTTAGCAAGCTGTTTTGAGTACTGTACTGTTTTTTGAAACCTTAATTGGAAATGTCTAAAAATTGCTTCTTTCCCACTTTATGACAAAAGAAACTCAGAGAAGGGGATCTTATAGCTATATTATTTAAAATTTTAGTAAACATAAATTCAAGTTGCTTAGAGTGCTGGTGCATTCTTTTAACCCACTTCAGATAGTGAGGCAAGAGGATTTGGAGTTGAAGGCTAGACAGGGTTACATAGAGACCCTGTTTCCAAAGAATCAAAAAAAAATTAAATTCAAGAAAACATTCTCAAGAATTCTAAAAAGAGATTCCTGCATTTCCATAATTTAGGTGTTATACAAATTTATTATAGTTTCTTAAGTGCTTGCTAACACATATTCTCAATGCATTTTTCAACTTTTGTAAATATGTCTAATTTATATTTTAAACTAGGTTTTGATTCTTTTCAGAAAAATTTTAAGGTGTTCAAAGTACAATTTTCCTTACATAATGTTCTCTCTGATTTACACTGTACTCTCAAGTAAATTTGTGCTAATTATTTTTAACATTAGGGCTACAAAATGTTATTGCCATTATATTACTGGATTGCAGTTTCATCAACACTATATTAAATGCAGATTAGAGAAAAGACCATGTTCTGGTTAACTAAAAGAACATTAAAGTAGACAGTCTTCAGTGCTCAATTACTGCTTCCTCTTTAGGTGCATTCATCTGCATTCACTCTAATAATGGATTCAGTGACAAGCTGGTTGACCTTCTAAAATTTCTGAGCAAATCGATATTCATGAGTGAAGACTATGAGCGTCTGCTATTTATATTCTGAAAAACTGTCATAGCCAACAGCATTTCTAAATCCTGCTTATTAAACCACTTGACTCTGCTTATATAACTGAGAGAAAAGGATTGGGTATGAATTATCCAGCTAAGTGCTTAATTCTGGTAGAAGCAATTTAACTTATTTTTTTTTCCATTATGTACACAGTAGTTAATACAAAGAACATTCTGGTAATTCACTTTCAGGTTGTGGACTTGATGTCAGAATAAGAAAGTAAACATGAAAATATCCTGCACTGTAGTTTTTTTAACACACAGTCTTTGGACTTGATATCAGTACTACTTGGGAAGTTCTTAGAAGTGTTATCAAGCTCTGACTCAAGACGATAGAATCAGAAGCCCTGGATAGGTGAAAGGCCCAGTAACCTTGCTTTGAAAGCCCTTCAGTAGATTCAGATGCCAACATGTAAAAATTACTACTTTAATATTTCCTACAATAATCAAAGGACTTTTAAGGACAGATGCCTCCCCCTTGCAGTGGGCCTGTGGCTCTGCATTGCTCTGACCTGAAGAAATTCTTCCTCTGTATGGGTTCGGAGGAACTAGAGAGGTGAGGGAGAGCCACCATCCTGGTTTTTACTTATACCCTCAACTGCTACATAACTGTGGTCATGTTTGGTCTTAATTAGAAGGTGAATTAAATGAAAAACATTTTAGTCCAAATCAGAGTTCTTATCATTGCCAGTTTTCAAACCTAGGCCAAAATGTTGGGTCCAACCTTAGGTTAACGATAGTCTCAAAAACAAACCAATCAAAAACCATCATACTGTTGAGCTCTTCTTTATATATGCCTTATGGCCCATAAGAAGTCTCCAGATAATCTGAATCTCTGGATAATAAAATCTATACTTTGTATTCTGAACTGAATAATTTACTTTCATAATTTAAGAGACAACTTTTTACCACTGTTAGCTCTTTACCACTGTTGTATCAGAACAACATCAAAATTCTCAGTATTTCAGGCTTTCAGAGATTATTGCTTTTATTTTTAACAATAAATGTAGAAAGTTAGCATTTGATCCATAAGATCCTTTGCCTTTTTAAAAGTGCCACTAAATAAATTTTAAGACTTGTTCTTTGAAATCAAATAATACATTTTAAGTAGCATTACTTGAATATGTGTAAATTCAATAGGTATATTTTCTCTTAGAGATCTACCCTCTTCAAACTATTATTCATCCTGAAAAAGTTATGTTCCAAAGAGCAAAAAGGTCATGTTGATAATACATTAATGTTATTTAAAACCCAGAAAATATATTACAAACATCTGAAATGATACTAAGAGCAAGGATATTTAATAATGTTGCTCAAGAATCAAATTGAAATGGGAACTAAGAATGCAGCTGAAAGGAGACAGTGCAGTTTCCAAGAGTCTGAAGAAAACATTTCCCCCAAATTCTCTTCCTTCTGTATGTGACAATGCAAATTTCTGATAACTAGTCTTGTATGATGATGCCTCCCATGTATGAGGCTCCCATGCACACTGTGGCACTAATACCTTGGCGTGGTGTCGGTTGCATTTACATGTATTATTGTACAATGACTACTTCAGGGGAATGCAATAGGTATTCTACCTCTGGCAAAATCTCAAGAATTAGTTTTGATCTGAATATTTCAAGAAATTATCTGAGTTGACAAATTATAAACCTGAGTCCACAGATTTACAAAATGGGAAATAATTGTTTTTCATCTACTCCTAAATAATCCTAGAATTTCTTTTTTATATCACTTTATTGAAAACTGTTAAAAGTCTAGCCATCAGAATTCTTCAGGAGGAGGAAAATGGTTTATTCTGAAATCTTTTGAAGCAAATAGTTTGGTCATTCATTCAAAATCAAGTTGTATATACTCTAATTGTTATAATTTGCCCTAAAAATTTTTTATGTCATAATTCCTGGCATGAATTACAGAGAGAAGGGAAGGAGGAATGAAGGCAGAAAAAATTGCTATAGTTTAGATGACAAATGGCCTGCAAATGCCCATATGTTAAAGGCTTGGGCAATACCTTGGCACTATTAGGAGACTCTGACAGAGTTTTGTGAGACCTCAGCCCTTCCTCTTCTCTGTTGATCATGTAACTTCCAGACATGAGGTTGAGACTTTGCTTGTCTATAAGCTACCTGCTATGATGCTCTGTCTCACCAGAGACCCTAAAGCAATTAGTTCACTGAACCATAAGCTAAACTCTCCAAACCCATGGGCCAGTACTAATATTTCTTTTTTTAAAAAGTTTATCATCTCAGATATTTGTTATAGTAACAAAAAATAGAAAACTACTAGAGGAAAGAATGGAAGAAGAGGAAGGGAGAAAGAAAGGACATCAGGGAGGAAGGAGAAAAGGAAGTCAAGGAAGGAAAGAGAGAGGTGAGAAGACATGAAAATTTATAAAGAAAAGAAAATATGAGGAAAGATAAAAGTAACCACAGTATTAAAAAGGATACAGATTAAGAACAAAATTAACAGTCAAATCAGAAAGATCCAAACTGAAAAAGCAGAATAATAAGCATACAAACCAAAAGAAAGAAGACAGATTCATGAACAATCAAATAGCATTCTATCATTTACCACAAAAAATAAGTTTTAAGCAATTTTAATTGCAGGTGGCAGAAAGATATATTCATTTAAAATTTAAATGTGAGGATTTTATAACTTTTCCTTTCTATTACAATTATTTCTGATTAATCAAGAGAAATTTTCAGTTGGATATTAGTCTGTTACACTTTTTTAAAATGCTCAGTTTTTTTTTTCTTTTTAACAAAGAGCAGAGCTTTAGAGCTGTTGACATGTTGTGGATTTCAATGATATTATATCATGATTTTTTATAAATTTCTCACCATTAATTCCTATATTAGGGACTGAACTGGCACAGGAATAATGGAATTTAAGAAATCTAGTCTTACCTATACTTCATCTTGCCTATACAATATAATGGAATTTAAGAAATCTAGTCTTACCTATACTTCATCTTGCCTATACAATATATTGCCTATACATTTTTGTATATTGCAGTTTTTCCTAAATAAATTATGCTTTTTATTTAAAGTTGTATGACTTCTAAAGTCAAAGTAGACATTGGAAGACAGAAACAGACCTTTCTCTATTTGTATTTTATTTGTATTTGTATCTCCCCCCCCTCCATCTCCCTTTCTCCCTCTCTTCCTTTCTCTCACCCTCCCTCCCTCCATCTCCCTCTCTTCTCTTCTTCTCCCTCTCTCCCTCTTGACCTCTCATTTTTCCTTTCTCTGTTTTCTTGGAAATATACATCTAAGATATCTTTAAAATATTTCTTTTCAAATCAGTTTCATATGACTGTCAACCAATTTATTTTAAAAACTAGAATTCTTAACTGGGCGTGGTGGCTCATGCCTGTAATCCCAGCATTTGGGAGGCTGAGGCAGGATCCTTGCAAGTTTGAGACCAGCCTGGGCTACAAAGTGAGTTCAAGGCCAGCCTGAACTGCTTAGTGAGACCTTGTCTTAAAAAGACAAAAACAAAAAAAAAGTAGGATTCTTTTACTGTTCACTAAGAACCTTCTCAATGAACTATATTGCCAGCTATTTTTATTTTGTTTTTAAAATTTTAATATAGGGTATCACTAAGCCATTAATTTGCCCAGGCTATGATTGAATTTGCAATTGTCTTACTTTAGCAGTCTTAGCGATGGGGTTAAAGGTCTGAATGACCTCACCTACCTCTGATAGCAATTTTAATTATTTAATGTGCAAAAATGTGAAATGTTTCACTCAATTTTGTAGAGACTAAACACAAAAAGAATAATTGGGATAGTTATTTAAATAAAATATTTAAATATTATTTTCAATTTTTTTAGTGTGGTTACTATACACTTTCAGTTATTTATGTAAGCTGTATTATATTTATGTTTGGTGATGCTACTCTAAAATGCTTGCTTATGACCTCAGCTATGTGAAGTATGTAAATGCCTTTGAGGAGAACATATTTTTTGTCAACTGTTTTCTACAACTCCTTTCACAATAATCATGGACTTGTAGTTTTCTGCCTCACTTGAATAACACTTTACACTATATATTTTCCTGGAAGGATTTCCTCTCAAGAGTTATGAAAATAGGTGTTAGTTATTATTTATGGAGCATGACTAAAAAGTAAACTGAAATATTAATTTTTGAAAGTATTACAGTAAAAGACATATTGCCATTAATCCCCTTCAAAATACTCCCATTCTCTTTGAACAAATTTATCTCATCATTCTTAGCACTTTCTGAAGAAATTCTAGATGTCCACTTTTTTTATTTATTTGTTTATTTATTTTGAGGTCTCACTGTATTACTGCAGTTCAGGCTGGCCTTGAACTCACTATGTAGGCCAAGCTGGTCTTGAACTTGCATTGATCCTTTTTCCTAAGCCTCTTTTTTTTTTTTTTCTAAGCCTCTTCAGTACTGGGATTACAGGCATGTACCTCCACACCCAGCCAGTCCACTTTTGTGAGTATCTTTATTTGCACTGTCTTCACTGGCTCACTCACTGTCCTGAATAGATTAAAAACATTTACCTCCATGGGGAAAAGCCAGGAGTCATACAGTGTCAGATCTAGTGAATAAGACACATGAGAACATAGCAAAATGCTTTTATCTGACAGAAATTGCTGTATTTTAAAATGAATCAGCAACCACAAAATGACACACATGAAAGACTACTTACAGAACTGTTTGAAAGTGTCAAGAACTATCAGGTAACTGTATTTGAAGTGAGGGAGAGTATTTTGAAAAGGATTAATGACAATGTGCCTTTTATTATAATATATTTTTATTTTTAATTTAATCATTCACATATGTTTTGATCACACCACATATTATATACTCACAAATTTTTTTCTTCCTGGACTACTAATGTTAAATTCTAACGTTAAATGGTATATAAGTAAAGTTTTTCCTTCTAAAACTTTCTTTTGGATTTGTTCCTTATACTATTGCTTTTTTGTTTTCTAGTTTATGGATTTCTTCAGTCACAAATACTGATATTTTCTACTTTACTATTCTTTGGCTAATTTCTAAAGTTCTATAATTATTGTCTTTGTCTTGTATAACAATAAAATACTTTAAGACCATTATCTCATTTAATATACCTTGTATAGCATGACACATAATTCCTAATAGTTAATGCTTTGTCATTATTTATTGAATAGTATATAGTTTCTGCCTGATTTCTAATTTTAGAAATTTTTAATTCAAATGTAGCCCTACTTAAAGATGCAAAATATATTTCAGTGTATAAATTTATAATGGAAGTGAAAACTGTACAGCTTCTCCATTAAGAAATTTACTGAGAATTTTAATATATATGTAATCAAAATTCATTTTAAAAGGTGCATACTTTACATGCCATACAAAATTTTATAATTTAAAAAAACATATATTTACATATATCTTATAATTTCAGGCTTTAGATTCTCTAAATACTTGCTTTATTTTATTTTTGCCAAATCTTAAAAATACATTTCCTCTCATTCCAAATACTTTGACTGTTTTAATAGAAGAACTATTCATATTATATGCTTGAGTGAGATATTTCTCTTTCCTTCCTGAGATGTTTGTAAACAAAATATGTTATTCCAATTTTACTACCAGTTATTTTGTAACCATGAAGAAAGCCAACTTGACCAAAAGCAAATACATGGTGTAGTCAGTGAAACAGAAAAAGAGATAGATTCAAATGGATGATGATACCAATAAGCCAGAAAGATAACTAATAAGAGATCTGTCCTGCACAGAGGAATTTTGGTCTGCAACATAATATTTTCTCTTATGATTTAAGTTTAGTGTCATCTTTTACAACAGAAAGTAACCCTGACACCTTAATGATATTGTCTCTGCTTTTCACTAAGATAATCTTAAGAGTAGGACAAATAATACATGTAATAATTTACTACATTCACTACAGTTGTTATAATGATCATCTCTCATATTTAGAATTATGAATACTAACATTTCTTTGTACCAGAATAAATGTAAAGCTAATTGATTTCTTAGTAGAAACCAGTGTGCCACAATGCATCTATATAATTCCTTAGACATGTCAGTATACATATCCCCAAATTAACCCCAATCATTTTTCTATCCTTAATCTATGAGTTGAATGCCACTTAATCACTTCCTTGGATATATTCCAAAGGTAATGCTAACTGGATTACATCTTACTCTGTCTCTAATTTCTATGTAATTAGATTGTATGTGGCTTTTCAATTATAATATCTGTTTAACAAAGTAGAAGCTCCATCGCAAAGTGAACAGAAGACCATAGTTTTTGTTAACTCTGCTCATCATATCCTTAGCGTTGGCTCAGTTTACCTACACAGGTGAAAGAATGAAAGATTTGTAGTTCTGAGGTGCTCTGCATTTTCCTGCTACTTGATATAATATCTTATGTAGGGTCATCTTTAGAATACAGAAGGATGAATCCAGGATGCCTGCACACGAATTAATGTCCCACTTTCAAAGTCTTTCAAAGCCCTCTAGGCATATTATTAAAGACAGCTATGCCAAACTTGAATTTTGATTTTTATTTGCTGACTTCTAAATGCATTTGTTTAATCTATCTTATTCCTAATAATTTTTCTTTATATAGTGCCTTTGGCAGACTGTATTTTCCAAAATTGATCATTACCATCTCTCTCCCATAATGTGCTTTTCTTATCATGTGACACAGACACTATTTCAACAAAGAGGTGAGATCAACATCCACCAACTCTGGTGAGGCTGTGATTTTGATAAGACATTTTATGACTTATGAAGTTAACTCAAAAGGGCAATATAAGTTCCACAGTATCATTTTGAGATGTTTATTCCTGGAACCAAGTCACTATGCTGGGAAAGACACGGTGAGGGTATATGTGGTAGGGCAGCTGCAAGTTTCAGATGAATCCCTAGGTAACCACTAGTGTAATCCACCACCCATGAGCACAGAAGCCTTCAGCTGTGTCCAAGTCACAACTGTTAAGTCACTGATGGCCTTTAAGGCTTCCTACATAAAGCTTTTGACATTTTGACGTGGAAATCAGTAATGCCCACTTTGATTTCTTCATAATGCCTTACCAGAGAATTCAAAAACCTGGTAAAATATGTTTTATATCACAATGTTTGGGGAGGTCTGTTACAAATCTGGTACTATCCTAATCTGGTAGGTAACTGGTACTACTTATTCTCCTCTTAACCAATCTATTAACCTCTCCTTTATATCACTCTCACAGGACAGACTATTGTTTTCATGAACTCTTTTTGCTTTGCTTTGGCAGTACTAGGGATTGAATCCAGGACCTTTGCATTGAGGTACCTCTCAGCTATTTTTTATTTTTATTTTGAGATAACATCTCTCTAAGTTGATAAGTAGATTTGGCAGGGCTTAAACTTATGATCCTCTTTGCTCAGCTTCCCAGCATGCTGGAATTACAGATATGCATCACCATGCCCATGTAATTTTTAAAATTAATTTTAACTTAAAAGTTTTATGTGTACAGTAAGTAATTAAGAGAGTAATAACCTACTACACACTCAGTTTCCTTTGTAATAATATCTTATGTGAGTATGTCACATTTCTCACAAGGAAACAACAAATATAGGCAATATTAACTCATGCCCAAATTTTGTTTCTATTTTCTTAGTTTTGCTATAATGTAATTATTTTATTTTCTAGGATTTCATACAAGGTGCCATTGCCTTGATTTATCATAACCCTGAATCTCTTCTTAGACATAAAAGTTTCTCAGGCTTTCATGTTTGTTTCTTTGTTTTGATGACCTTGATACTTTTCAGTAGTACTCCATAGGTATATTATAAAATATAGACAGAGGCAAAGTCCCACTGGTATCACATCATATTAAGAATGTGTATTAACAAGATGACCTATAATTATTTTTGTTACTCTTAACCACACAGCTTAGGTAGTGTTTTTAAGCATTCTTGTCTCCAAAGTGACTCTTTACTAAGGCATTTTCACACTGCACTTCTTGGAAGGAAGTCAATACACACAGTTTACATGTAAAGAATTGGAAATGAGGATTTGTCTCCTTAAAGATGCCATGCCTATATAAATTGAAGGTTTCTTCACAAAGAATTTGTGTATTCTCCCCCTTATATTTATTTATTTATTCAATTACTTACACTACTGTCTTAGTTACTTTTCTCATTTTTTGGACAAAATACCAGAAACTCAAAATTAAAGGAAGTAAGGCTTATTTCAGCTCACAGTTTATAGAGGTTTCAGTCCATTGTCTGCTGGCTCCAAGGTATGTTCGCATGTCAGAAAGCCATCACAGAGGAGAAACAGTCTATGACAAGCAGGCAGGAGATAGTAATGAAGCAAGCAGAAGTGCTAATATTAAGAAGCCTGCTTTCCCTGTCTCCTTTTATATTCTATCCAGCCTATGAACCTATCAATTGGTGCCACCCAGACCTATGGTAGCAGTTCCATTACCTTCACCCAGAACTGTGCTAATTCTAATCAGTGGACCAATTTAGTACCACACACTCTTAATCCCAGTATGACATGGCCTAGATCCAGCCAGCTCTGAAAAGGCCCACCTTGGACTGCATGAGACTGTGGGGGTACATCTAGGTATAAGCCATAACATCCCATCCCTGGCCCCCAAAAGACACATGCACATCCCTTTATGGAAAGGCAGTTAGTCCATTGCTAAGAGTTCTTCAAGCCCTAAAGTTTTAGCACTGCTAAAACCTCCATGACCAAAGTCTACAATGAAAGTTAACTATTTCCAACATAACTAAATGTCTCCCCAAAACTTTATGTGTTCGTAAGGCTTTTTGAAGGTGATTGGATCTAGGGTGTGTGACTACAGATTAAGGGTATGATACTAGAATTAAGGGTGTGTGGTCCTGGATTAGATTACTAATTGGTTTAGCATAGTTCTGTGTATGGATAATGGGAAGTCCCACACTGGGTATGTATAGCCTGGATGGACTACAAAGGGAGGTCTTACTGTAGCTGCTACTGCCTTTGATGCTGCCACTACTGCTAGTGCTGGTGCTAGTGCTGGGTGCTGCTGGTGTTGCTGCTGGTGCTGCTGCTTGCTGATTGCTGCTTGCTGCTTTCTGTTTGCTGCTTGCTGCTTGCTGCTTTCTGTTTGCCACACCACAAACTGTGAGCTATAATAAATTTTTCTTTTTTTAACTTTGAGTGTCAGCTATTTTGGCCCAGCAATGAGAAAGTAACTAAGACAATTACTATGATTTCACAGATGTTTATTATACACTCTGAGTTATAATAGTACTTAATTTAATTGGTTCTATTGTTTCACCTTTGTCATTAGAAATTACTTTAATTAGTTCCTATGTTCCTTTTACATGGCTTCATTATTATTTTTTTAATAATTTTTTTTCCTTTCTGGTAGTACAAGACCCTCCAGATTGAACTTGCATAATTTTGTATAACTTCAATCTGTCATTTCCTAGGGAGCTCAGGTTCCTTTTATTGGAAGATGATTTTGGAAATTAAGATCAAGGTATTGCGTGTGTGTGTGTGTGTGTGTGTGTTTGCTTGTCACTACTAAGATGCCTTCACTTATAGGTGTTCACAGGTAAAATGGTAGCAATTTAGATGTGTGAATATAAACCTGTTTGTATGGATGCACCTACTTATACACACACACCCTCATACACCTAGAAATAGCCATCTATGTCTATATTAAGCTAAATATGAGTTTTTCTGATTGCTCCAACTAGAGTCTATTACAATATGGACTAAAAAATGCACACAGTCTTATTTTAGATATATTGTTCATGAGAAATAATATTTAAAAATAACATATTGGACATGGGTGTTTTTACTCAGCTTAAAAATCATTATTTGTATTCAATAAAACATATACATGTACATGTAGTCTAGTATTTTATTGTTACATTTATTTCTTTAAAAATCTATCTACATGTGATATAAAAATATTTTCAAGAAAAATTATTGCAGGAATATCTCTAGTGGAAACTTAGAAATTTAGCATTTTGTATTGTATTTTCCCTTCTGTGATTCAGAGTTTAAGTTATAATCTAGGACAGCCATTTCTAATCATTTTAGTACCAAACCTTGTCTTCAAACAAATCGTGGATGAAAATCCAATACATAAAATGCTAAACAATGCAATTACTCTAGTTGAGTCACACAGAATTATTTCTTCCTCAGTTCTTTTCAGTCCTTCTGAGAAGGCTCCAAGATAGTCTTTGTTTTATAATAGAATTTATTTACCACCTCAGCAAAATGTGCCAAACCTATCTCCTCAGAGAGGGTAAGTAGGCTTCAGAAGCCATATGGGTTTTCTCTATATTATTTTTAGACACCTACTCATAGCAAAGAAGCCTAGAATTTTACTCATCATTGTGATGGAAAATCTCCTACTTAGACACATATATTCAAATAAAAGAATGATTTGATCTAAATAAAATGATATATACTCATTCACTATTCATATAGCCAAAATTCCAATGATGGATACTGCAATAAAACAATTTATAAAATACTACTGTTCAATCAAGTCACCTAGAAAAAGTAAAGTGAGCCAAAGAAAAATACACTGTAATATTTTAGACCAAATATAGATTGGGACCCTTTAAAGACATTTTTAATAAAAAAATCATAGGAGAAATATAGTAAAAAAAGAGCAGATTTGGTGAAAATTTATATAGAGTCATACATTCATGTTAAATCCATGGAATTTTTCAGTTTGCCATTTTCCCTCCTTATTTTATTCTTTGCTTTTCACCAGACCTTCAAAGGATAAATAGCAACTACAAACTACTACCTAATGTATGCTTTAAAATGCATAGAACAAAATAATAATTATGGAGGATATTCAAAGTATACTTCAAGAACAATCAAAAAATACAAAATAAAATATTTAAGAAATAAACTGTCCTTTAAATAAAGAAAAATATGAGGCTTAAATTAAAAGAGCCATCAATATATTGTTACAGCCTTCTAGTGGTCTATTGAGATGATATCGCTAAAATTCAAAAATAAAGAATGCATATAATGCACAGGCAAGAAAACAGGCACTGAAATTGAGAACCATCTATGGCAACATTAAGTGGGTTCATGTATATAGTAGACTAAATAATTTTCACCCAAAGATATTAAGTCCTAAACCCTTTACTTTGTAGATGATCCTTTATTTGGAAGAAGATATCACAAATTTGACTAACTTAAGAATTTGAAGGGAAAATTTACCCTGAATTGTGTATGCATTAGGTTTTCTGACACTGAGACACTACCTGACATCTGTAATTTAAATGAGGCTCACAGTTTCAGTATGTTGAGTCATGATCAACAGGCTCCAAGGCAGAAATGGCAAGGCAAATGGGAATTCCAGTGAAAAGATGCTTATATTACATGGCCAGCAAGTGGAGCGGGTTGTGGAGGAAGAACATGAATACATCCTTTTAAGTGACACCACAAAGTATCTGCCTCTTCTGTCATGGCTCAACCTCATAACACAAGAAGCTTTAGGGGCCAATAAAAGATCTAAACCATAACTTTTTAATCCCTGGGTTCCCAAAAGATCCTGTCTATCTCATTATACAAAGTGTATTTAGTGTATATCAAGAGTCATTAACATTAACAATTCCAACACTGCTAAAACTACAAAGTCAAAAGGACAGTTATATACTTCCAATGTACAATGGCTCTGAGTAAACACTTCCTCTTCAAAAAGGACAAATAGAAAGATAGAAATAGGACTAAAGCAAAACCCTAACACCAGAGGGCAAACATAAAATCATATAGCTCCATGCCTGTTATTTATGGCTGGCTATAATGAGGTGTGAGCTTCAAATGGCTTCAACAGCCCACTCATGATCTTTTTGGTTGGATCAGACTGCTTCCACTCTTATTGTCTGTGACTTCCTTGACAAATGTTCCATATCCCTGGCATCTCTAACTTCTTGGAGTATCTACTGAACTTTGGTTTCACTCTCACAGTTTCATGTATCAGCCTCTCAGAGACATGATTTGATCTCCTAAGCCTTATTTTGAAATTTAAATAGAAGACTCTGTGAATTCATAATGCTTATATTCTGCATGCATGTAAAAGCAGTATCACATCGACATGAAGGTCTGCTGTCACATTGAACCATATCTGGAGTTCAATGTGACCTCTGAGGGTCTGGATGGCTGAGCATGGTAAAATAGTTCCCTGTGCAGCCCTTCTTAAGCTTTCTTCTTAAGTAAAATTTTATACCACCCATCTTTGAGACCGTGATGGATGAAGCCTTGCTGATTCCTGAGTTGCCTTCATGCTATCTTTCCTATGAGCCTAATGCAAAATACTTAGCTTCTTTTTAATGCTATTACTTTCAGCAATCACACTTTCCATGCTTCCAATTGTGCAATTATGTAAGATTTGTACAAAAAAAGTCAGTACAACCTGAGAATTAAAGGCTATCAGTGGAAACACAATGCCACAATAAATGCAATTTTGTAAAATTAGAAATTATCTTACTGCCACTATAAAATATCTACTTGTGTCTTTTGAGAATTTCCTCAAATTACATTTTTCATGGAGTTGGAGAATATTATTATAACAGTGAGCAGGTGAAGGGAATTGTCTTATTTGTGAATGTGTATTATCATTACTATACCTCCCAAGGATGAATTACTTCCTTTATCTCATAGGAAAAACAGAAACAGGGATGCTTGAGTTCAACCCAAGCATGCTTTATGCTATATATTTTCTTACACAAAATTGAATCTTTCCAGAAAAAATTATTTGTTTAAATAAAATGTGTATCTCACTAGGAACCACAAAATAAAGATAAATATCAGAGAATTCCTGTAAAAAGTGCCTATCTCAACCCACTGAAAAGAAAAATGAACCTTCTCTTTATATACATGCATACATATTTTTTCTTTTGTTTAACATAAAGTTGTCAGTGCAAAAGAGCCATTAGATTCATCTTTATTATTAGTTACAAGTTCTAGGAGCTAAAGAAGACTGAACAAAAAAAAGGAAGAAGAGTATAACGCATCACTTCCCTTCATTAAAAATAACTTAATGAATAAATATTAAAATATGATCTCTGCCTTCAGAGTTTATTATATCATTCCTTTTAACTTCTAGAAGAAACATTAATTCAAGTCCTTACAAGTTAACATAATTTAAAAATAGTATCACAGTGCCTTTTAGAGAGAGCAACTTTAGCAATCAAAATATTTAATTTACTTTACAATGATGTTATTACTACAGATAAGGATAATGGAAAGATTTAAGTAACTGACTAAAATCTGTTTTATCACTAACAATATATAATACTTGCTCAATCTAGTCTTTCCTAATCAGTCTCGCTGCAACGATTTTATCTTCAGTTGTTCTTTTTATGCTCAGCACCTCGAAAGCACAGGGACAAGCACTCTACTGCATTACAGAAGCTTAGTCTACACCAGGATAAAAGCCCCAGGAGTTAAAATTTCATGCTCTTGTTCATTTAGAAGCATCCTATTTCTCTCACTCATTTTAAAATGAATCCAGTATGTGTGGTTCTCCAAAGAATTTTATAGAAACTTTAATTCTAATTAATTTTACAGAAATTTTATTTCTCACAGTAGCCTTGTGATATGGTTATTGGAATCATACCCATTTTTCTGGGTAAGAAACTGAGACATGTGATTCCAAAACTTTTCCTCTTTTCATTACTGCATACAACCACAGCATAGACAGTCATTAGGCATTTGGAGGCATAAGAAAGTGAGCTATTCTCAGATCTGTGTGCCAGCAACTGTTTGAATGTTTCCTTATATTTAAAAAGTGATGTATATAAAATAATTTAAAGGATTTTTTTAAAATCCTGGAATTAAATCTGATTAAATTTATTGCAAGTAATTCAAAATTTAAATTCTTTTGCCTGGCACTGAAGTTCCTTCAGATTAATTTGTTATATGGCATAATATTTGGCCCTCAAACTGAGAGTTCTTGCAATATCTTCTCTCCGCTATTCCAGGGTTAACGTTCCTCTTAACCTCTTAGGGCACATTAAATATAGCCAGAAAATTTTACACATCGATTTGTATAATCATCACTATTATCAGTATTCAGAACACTTTCAACAACTTTACATGTAATATGCACAGTTTCTCTACATATGTCATAATCTCTTAACTGTGCAGATCGTTTTTGGTTCCCTGATTTTACATCCATTTCCTTTGAAATCACAATAAATTTATTCTTAAACTTTGACAAGTGGTATTTAAATGGTTTTGTGGGTGTTACACTTTGAGGAAATGTATACATTCCATTATCTACAGTTGTCTGCAGTTCACAGGCATGCTGAACAATTGCTGGGCAACCACTTTTTAGAGCTACTAGTTAAATTTTGAAGAGAGACATTATATGTACTCCATATACATGCTAGAGGGTTTTCTTATTTTTTTAAATAAGCAACTAAAACTATATAGTTAGTATAAGATTGTCTTCATGGACCTTCAGACATGCAAATGTTAAGAAATATGTAATATTTAACACTTCATTTTATAAGATATCAGATGCTAAGCAATTTACTCCAATCACACAGAAAGTTAATGATTTGACCTATATTAAAACTCATATATGAGAGCTGGGGATTTAGCTCAAGGGCATAAGTGCCTGCCTGGTAAACATGAGGTTGTGAGTTTGATCCCCTGTACCAAAAAAAAAAAAAAAAAAAAGTGTGTTCTAGTTAAAACCCATATGCTTCCAAGCAGCAAGCTTTCCATTGTACTCCACTGTCCTTTTATAAGCAGAAAGGAGGCTACTTTCTTTATTGTTTGTTTATTTTATTTCATTTGTCTACAGTTTCACTGAGATATACTGGAGGTAAAACACACTACATATATATTTTTATTTTATATTAATACATGCTTGAGTATATATTTTTTATATTCCTTATGGGGATTTGTACAAATACATAACTCATCTTAATTCTTTTTCATCACTTCCCCTCTCTCCATCTCTTGGTCCCATTTCCATTTAAGAAAGTTCTATCCTCTTACTCATAATTATTTATCTTTTAGTTTGCTCTTTATTTATATTTTGGGTTTCTCATAGAAGAGAAATTATTTGGTATTTAAATTTGTATGTATGATTTATTTCAATTCACATCATGGTCTCAATTAAAACATCACTGAAATTTCATCTTACTCTAGAAAGAACGGCTGTCATTGATGTCAAATAATAACAAATGCTGGTGAAACTGTAAGGAAAAAAAGAACACTTCTACACTGTTGGGAATTAAACTAATAAAACCTCTATAGAAATCATCATGGAATGCCTCAAAAAACTAAAACTAGAAATTCCATTCCACTCAGATAGTCTAAGTATCTTCCTGAAGGAATTAAGGACATCATATTACAATGATACATGTGTACATGTGTTTATAGATGCACAATTCATAATAGCTAAATCTTGAAGCAGCCTATATATCCAACAAAAGAAGGCTATCTTATGAAAAAGAGTACAGTCCCACATGCATATGGCTGCAAAATAAGATATTTTAAATTGAACAAAAATCAGTAACATTTACTGATTAAGGAGAAAGATTCTTAATTACCCATGACAGTAAAACTTCCCATGTTTCATTTTAGGTGTGGTATTTCATTAGGAAGTTTTATTAAAGGACTTTTTGAGTAAGCTAACATATGTTAACAAGACACGTATTCCGATATTATCTAAAACAGCGTCACTGAAGTGCAAATGTCTGGACATAAGCATAAAATGAACCAATAATTTAAACATTGATAAAATTTATGAAAACTAAGCCTGAAAACATGTTTATAAAAATCACAATCTTCTTTTATCCAAAAGCATCACTCTTTAAAACTTATTTCCATTCTAATTTCTCTCTGATGCATGTTTAATTAGTTCATATTTATTTTTCTTCTCTGATCTTCCACTACTAGAGTTTGCATCAGAGTTTAACAACTGACTGAATCCTTCCATAACACTATTTTTGTATTTTCTCAACATGATAAAAACACATTAAGAAAGAGCTCAAGTTCTATACTTCTTTTATCCAAGCTGGCTACAAGGTAAATTTTCTGTAATAAAGTTCAAAATTATTTTGACAAGGTAATACATAGAAGTATTATATGTTCCAGCATCAAGATCAGTCTATTCTCTGCACACTGAATATCTTCTATTCAAACACTGACTCAAAAGAAAATTAATATTCACAGTTGATACAATGAGACTAAATATCTGACAGTGAATCATCAGTGATCTGCTCACAGTGTAGCATCACAAAAGCTACCTTGTATTGTACAAAGTTTATTAATGTGAAAAGGCTGATGAGGAAATCTCTAAAGAAAATTATACAGAAATTTCTTTCCAAACTGTCCTATTCTTCCAGCAAGTTGCATGACCTTGGGGAAGATGCATAATTTCTTTGGCCTGAATTAGGACTGGTCTCTAAAGTACTTCTACCTCCCAAATATTTTATTTTAGTTCTAAAAGAATTATTCTTTAGTTATACAGAAGTTAACAGAAATTTAATTCATTGCAGAGCTTAGAAAATCAATTGTTTTAGATTACCTCATTTTCAATATAACATAACCCTTTTTAAAATGAATTTGTAAATAGCTACTTCAGACATCAGAACTGAATAAAGAGAATTTTAATGTTTTGAAAAAGCAAGAGAATCTGAATTTAATTCTCTGTTTGACCCTTACTAGTTGCTAGAACCTGAGGAAACTCTCTTTGTTAGTGTCTTATCTATAAATAGGTGCAGGACATCGGAGAATCATTAAAATAAATGCCCTGTAAAAGCTAGTCTACACTTTTTCTTATATTTCAAGTTAACAGTCTTGTATCTCAACACAACTACTATCATTGAAGGCTCAGGAAAGAACCAAATGAATCATTACAGTAAAAGAAAATTGGGAAAGAATCAGTCATAGCACCAGAGAGGAATAGAAGATGACTCCAACAAGCCACTGGAGAGAGACAAACTTCTGTAAGCAAATTTCAACTTCATTTTCAACTTAGACTGTGTGTGTGTGTGTGGTGTGTGTATACTAACATGCTGCCTCACGCCTGTTGCTGTAGTGTCAGCCTTCACTCAGGAGCTCAAATTGAGAAACATTATTCCTCTCTTTCTCCTACCTGCCCCTGAAATCCAGTCCAAACCTAACAGACCTTCTCTATAAACTCTTAAATGCATAACTTTCCCCCATCTTCACTGCTCCCTTCCCATCCAAGTCACTGACTTCTCTTGCTTAAACTCTCTCAACACCCAGCTTCCATTCTTTTCTTACTCAAGTCATGAAGTATTCTGACAGTCAGAATAAACTTTTTAACACATGAATAAGTTCATCACCAATCTAATGAACCCACTTCAGGGATTCTCAGTTCACACTGTTCACCATATTCTGCAACACCCTGTAGGATTTAGCATTTGCTTCTATCTTCCCCCTGGCTGGTCCTAATTTTTGATTAGTTTCTTCCCACAGCCCAGGATCCAGGAATAGACAGATTTCATTTCTTCTTCAGGGGTACTGTACAAGCTGCTCGCACTTTCAAGCTTTTCCATTCCCTCCTCATCTCTGGGCCCAATCTACTCCTCAACGTGTTGCCTCCTTTAAGGTTCAGTTTGATGCCAGTTCCAGAGAAATTTTTGCCAATCTACTCTACTCTTTGGTTCTTACCTAATTTTTTGTTTCCTTTATGACTCTCAATGGAATATGTAATTATTTCATTTATCTATTCATTTATTTTTAATCCTTCTTTCCTTCCAGAATACTGGACCTCTCAAGGTGGATAACAAATGCCTCATCCACCATAGCTTCTCCCAGTACTTCCTCAAATCACGTGATTGGATTTTGTCAGGGGAAGGATGAGAGTCAGAAAACTGCAGGTGTTCACTGAAAAGACCTTGGGTGCTGCCTTTCTACAGAATAACGGACCATTTCTCCTTGGAAAAAATTTTCACTTGCAGATAGCCTTGAGTGTACTGTAAGAAGGTCCTTGGCTTTAGCCAGACACAAGATAATCTGATCTAAGACACGCAGGACTTTTGGCACCAAACCACTTTTGTCTGAGCACAGTACTAAAGAAACTAATGAACTGGGTACAGTGTTAGCATTTTCTGTTGCCTGCTGAAGTCTCCACCTCATGCAAGATCTTTCCCCAGAGGATTCTCCATCTTAGGTGCTGTACCTTATTCATTGTGTGGCAATGTATTACTGGACTATGTTCATATCTGCTGCACTTTTATAATAAACTTACTTTCATCTATAAAGATCAGGATGTGGTTCTTCTCTGTTGGTACAGATCTGAAACTTAATTTTCATTGGCCACATATATGTGACTCTTTGCAGTTACAGATATATATGTAACTCTTAGCTGAACAGAAGGCATCTAGGAGCACAGAGAATTTTATAACATGAAACTTCCTGAATTTTTAACATTTGTTGAAATCTTCCAATTCAAGTTAATACTAAATGTAAGTCTCAGAAAACCATTAAGAATTAACTAACTCCTGTAATCTAAGTAGGAATTGATTATGAACTGGAGAAAAAAAAAACAGGCTAGAACCTGCAAAAATTACCTGAGGCATCTCAAATATAAGAGCAATAAAAAGTAGTCAGAGAAAGTTTCCTTAAATTAGTCAATTTAAATTTCAGGTTTGAGGAGAAGAAGCCTTATTTTTATCCTTTGTTCTAATATCATAAACATTTAAACAGAAAAAAACTGCAAAAAACAAATTTAAAGATTCTTAAATGCAATATAAGACTAAATACAATACAAGGTAAAAATATATCCCTCAATTTAACTGCCAGAGTGGTCCCTTTAAAAAGAGACTCAGATACCCGCACAACTCTGTTCAAAATTCTGCTATGCTTGATTTCCCCAAACAGAGTCAAAGCCAAACACCTGAAAGGGAACTTCAAGTCATTATGTGATCTACTCTTCTACAACCAGTTGGCATCCACAGCAGCAGCACCTCCCCTTGGATCCCTTTCCTTCTTTCGTCCTCCCTCACTTTTCACCAGATACAACCATCTCTCTGATATTCCTTGAATGACGTAGGCATATTTCAACTGAATATTCTTCATATTCCCATTTCCTCTACCTGAATGCTGCTCCATTGGTATTCAGGAAACAAGTCCTCCACATTTTCCATGTCTTTATTCATTCATTACTTTCTCAAGGGGGACCATCCTAAGGACCACATTTGCAGTTGCAGCCTTCCCTGCAAACTGCATTCTCAATCCCTGTTCCCTGTTTGATCTTTTTTCTTTTATTCTCATGATAGCATCTTCCAACATGATATGCCAAATACATCTAAACCATGCTGATTATAGGCCTTCTCTTCCTAATAGAATGTAACCTTCATGAGGTACAGTTCTTTCTCTGTTGTGGTCCTAAATACCTGTAAGAGTACCTGCTACATATCAGGCATCTAAAACATACAGATTGAATGAGTAATATAATAAGCCCGTGTTTTTTCCCCATTGAGAAATTAAATCTGAGGAGAATACAATCCAAGTTAGGATTAAAACCCAACAAGAACTACAAAAATATAGAATACTAGGAAGGAAAAATACAGAAAATTAGGAAGGAAAATCTATGCCAGGAACAACTTTATATTTCTTAGTTTGACAAAGCAAATGAAGAATAAGGAAAATTCTTAACCAAATTGGTTTCTTTCTATATTTAATCCCTTGCCTACATTCGGTAGCACTCTACTGGGTATCAGGAAATCCACAGTGATATTTTCAATACTAGAAAGCATTTTCTGTGAAAGTGTTATAGATAGATATTTAGTTAGTAAGAGATGCACAGGAGAAAACTAAGGCTATATTCACTTGGATGCAACCCAGTAATCAAGGTCTGAGTGACAAGAAACCTATGAGTCAATGAACTACTGTGAATACATATAGTTTCCCTCAAGACTATAATTTTTGGGAATCATTGGTCAGTAAAAATAATTTTATTTTCATCTAAATTAGATTATCCATAAATGGGATACTTGTGTAAAACTATGAAATATACTTTTCTTTTTACTCTAATTAAAACTGACACCCTATCAAAAATTGACTTCAACTTTGAATATGTATGGACTTAGAGGCAGAGATCTAAAAAATTCTCTTACTATGAAAATAACTCATTTTCAAACTCATTTTCAGTGAAGTTTCACTTACCGATATATTGATTTTTTAATTTATTTTTGCCTTACAGAGAATGCAGCAAACCCAAAGCCTCACTCACCTGGTATTGAGCTACATTCCCACTCCTTTTTCTTTTGAGACAGGATCTTGCTAACTTCCCCAGGCTGGCCTCAAACTCATAATCCTACTGCCTCAGCTTCACTAATAGCTCAGAATAGAGGGCTGCACCACCAAGCAGAGCATCATTTTCCTGTTTAAGAATTCATAATAAAAATGAATAAAGAACCTTAGAAATTGCATGAATAGAGTGAGCAGACAATATGAGAGAGGAAAGGCTGTGAACAGCTAAGACTAACACTTAGTGATAAACATGTAGCAATTCATCTATTTAAATAAATGTTAATTTCTTTCACTCCAAATTTCTCTCTCTAATTGTTTGACTATTAATGTATTTGTGCAAATAATCTTTTACAAACTTCTTGACTACAAATTTATCTATTTATTACTCTTGAAAGAGACACTGAAAAGAGGTACATTGAAGAAGTTTCATTCTATACAGAATTCAGAAACATTCAAGTCTTTAATCAATTATTGTATCATCACAAAGACAGAATTTAACCACCAAAAATGTGCTACCATTAGCACTTACTCTCATGCAATTATTAAATTTATAAAATTTATACATTCAGCATGTTTAAAATAATGTATACTATTTGTAAACCATTCAACTGTAGGGACATTCAAATCAGAGATTATATTAAGAATTGAGTGTGAATTTAACATGGTTTTCTGTGACAATGCTAATATTTAGGGAAGGCAGGTGATGCATGTTGCCTATTCTATTTTAGGTAGTATCAAATGATATTACAAATAATTGCAGTAATTTATGTGAAAAATTTAAGCTGTTAACTCTCTTCACATGGATATTTAAATTGTCAGTGCTAGAAAAAGGACAATTGACGTGCATTTAGATTATACCTGAGGCACAACTATTCAATGTGGTATCAACTAAGTAGCATTTACAGTTCATCACATTCAATTATATAATGCACACCATAGTCAATAGTAGGAAACAGACAATTATTGATAGCCTAAGTAGACTTTATAAATGACCTTCACCTAATATTTATATTAATCATCAGACAAATAAATCATAGTACAAAAGTCTGTTAGAATATTTTGAAGTCACTTTAGAAAGTAACTTTGTGTTTATGTACTGACTTGCAATGATATCTGATATGGTTCTAATAGTTTTGTCCTATTTAAGACTCATGATGAGCCAGGAAGATGGTGGAGTGAACAACAGAGAGAAGAGCCTCTCTGAGATATGGAATATAACAATGTGGATAACAGAGAAAGGAAGGAAGTGGGTTACCGGAACTCAGCAAGAAACTGAAGCAAGAAATGAAGCCCATAGGGAGAGCAAGGACATAGACTTCAGTGCAAAAGATGGAGATGGTAGTGACACTTTCTCCCTGAGCCCTGACTCACTGTGTGGAAAGGCAACCTGAAGCTTCAGGTGCATGTTGACTACTGGTGACCCCAGAGGCCTCCAGAGAAAAACACAGAAGTACAACAAAACAGTGAATAAAGCAGGCAGCAGTGGCTGGTGAGTTATTTGGGTTCAGTTGTCCCTCAAAAGAGGGAGACGGTAGGAGTCATCTTGGAGCAAGGCCAGCTAAGCCTGGAACTCAGAGCAACTGCTGGTGCCAGCTGGTGGTACCCAGCCAAGTTCAAGCCAGCAGGAGGCATACCAATTGCTGCAGGCTAAATGGGTCTGCTTCCACCATCATGGCCAGAAACCACCCTGAACTTCACTATAAATAAAGGTTCAGGCTCACTGAGATTATCCACTGCCCTGCCATTAAGCTACTGCTGGGATCAAGCAACATGGATTTTGGCTTTGCTCAAGTTGCCTACCAGTGGCAACAGAGAAAAATCTTGAAGTGGACATTTTTTTCTTATTTTCCTTTTTCTTGTTTTTTCTCTCTTTTTTTTGTTTTTGTTTCATTTTGTTTTTTCTTGTTTGTTCATGTTTTTATGACTATGAACATGGTTTCTAGTTTTTTGTTGTTGCTGTATACTGTTTTTATTTCTTCTCTTTTCCTCCTGCTTTCTTATGAGTTTCACAAAGTTTGTGTAATTCTCATTTGTCTTCCAGCCCTGCTTCTTATGTCTTCCTCTTCTTCTATTTCTCTATTTTCCATCTAGTCCCTTTTAAAAAATTTGCCCTGATGGTAAAATTGTCATATTAAGGCCTTCTTTACTGCATGTAAGTTCCTGATTCATTTTAGATTTTGTTATATAACCATAATCTAATTCATATGGTTAAAGGTAGCAAATTAACATTTACCTCACTGTAACATTTTCTAGGTTGTACTTGATGCTAATGTTGTTGCTGATTGTACTATCTTTAGCTAGGGCTAAATAATTTTTTTAAATGATTGCTATTTCTTGTATATCAAAATTGATTGCCTAAGGGTCATTAAAATTACTATTGGCAAATGCCAAAGAACCAGGATCAAGTATAACCTGGGCCAAGTAAGAAGCAAGTTCTTATCCAAATAAATTGACATGAAAAATCAATCACTAACTGAATTGTAATGTGGAATCTCAGTACTTCAGCATCACAAATAGACAGATCAATTAGAAAAAACAATGAAATATTAGAAATGAAACAAACTTTTGAATAAAACCACTTAGATGTCTACAGAGTGTTCCACCCCATAACACCAGATTACACATTATTCTCAGCTACACGTGGGGTATTCTCCAAAATAGACCACATAATAGCTCATAGAGCATGCTTAAGTAAATGCAAAGGAATTGAAATTATTCCATTCATATTATCAGATAATACTGCAATGAAATTGGAAATCAATAGCAAAAGAAACCACAAGAAATTCATAAACACATGGAAACCAAATAACACCATCCTGAACAAACTTTTGGGGCACAGAAGAAATTAGATACTTTCTATGATTCAATAATAATGCAACACAACATACTAGAACTTATGAGAAGCAATGAAAGCATTCCTATGAAGGAAATTTATCACAATGAAAACTTATATCAGGAAAACAGACCAAGTTCATATAAACAAATTAATGTTGAACCCCAACCTTCTAGAAATACAACAGTAAATCAGACCCAAAGCTCATATGAAGGAGGAAATAATAAAGAGCAGAGCAGAAATCAATGCAATGCAGACTAAGAAAATAATACAAAAACTCAGTGAGTCAAAGAACTGTTTCTTTGAAAGATTAAATAAAATCAACCAACCGTTAGCCAACCTTATCAAAAAGGAAAGAAAAGAGTCAAACCCATGTAATTAGGAAAGAAAGGGGTGAAATCACAATGGATCCTGCAGAAATTCAGAATATCAACTATTTCTGCTTCAGAGCCTGTATTCTAATAAGATGGAAAATGCAGAAGAATTGGACAGATATTTACCAAAGCAGAATAAGATATAAAAACTCAAAATAAACCAATGTCAGCCAATGAAATTAAAGATGTAATTAAAAGCTTACCAACAAAGAAAAGCTCAGATCCTGCTGGATTTATTCCTGGAAGCGAGTATTACCCTGATACCAAAACAAGAGAAAGACTCAACCAAAAATTAGGACTAGAAGATAATTGTCCTAATAGACATAGACACAAAAATCCTCAGTAAGATACTGGCAAAGATAATGCAGCAAATCATCAAGAGGATTATATACCATTGCCAAGTAGGACTCATCCCAGGGATTCAGGGGTGGTTCAACATACACAAATCAATTAATGTAATACATCATATTAACAGAGCTAAGGACAAAAACTATATGTCTCAATAAGTGCAGAAAAATAATTCTGCAAAGTCCAACACCCATTTATGATAAGAACCCAACACAAAAGTGGAATAGATGAACTTTATCTCAATCCAATTAAAGCCATTTATGACAAATAAACAGGCAACATCACACAAAATGGAAAAAAAACTGAAAGCTTTCACTCTAAAATCAGGAATAGACAAGGATGTCCACTGTCACGACCTTTATTCAATATAGTTCTGGAAACAGAGCATTTAGAAAAGAGAAAGAAATAAAAGGAATAAGGATAGAAAGGGAATTTAAATTATTGATCATTGTGGATAACATGATACTCTACACTGAAGACTTCAAAAACTCCACCAAAAAACTGTAGATTTAATAACCAAATTCAGTAGCAAAGTTGGATACAAAGTCAACACTCAAAAATCAGTGGCCTTCCTGTACATAAATAACAAATTTACTGAGACAGAAATTAGGGAAATAACAACTTTCGCAATCACATCCAAAAAAGTAAACTACCTAGAATTTAACCTAATGAAGGAAGTAAAAGACCTCTACATTGACAACTACAGTATTTTGAAAAAGGAGATTGAAGAGTTATTACAAAACAGAAAGAAAGATATCTCTTGCTCATTTGTAGAAAGAACCAATATAGTGAAAATGGCCATACTTACAAAATTGCTATTCAGATTTGATGCAATCCTGATCAAAATTCCAACAGCATATCTCACAGAATTATATAAAAAACAAACTCTAAAATTCATTGGGAACCAGAACAGACCTAAAATGCCAAAAGCAATTTTGTTAAAAAAAAAAAAGTCAAGCCAGGAGGCATCAAAATCCCTGACTTGAAATTATAATACAAAGCTACTATCATTAAAACAGTATGGTACTGGAAATTAAAATAGATCTGAGGATAAATGAAAAACTAGTGGTGCATAAAGAACTCCAGATATACTTAACCACCTTATTTTTGACCAAGATGCCAAATACATTCACTGAAAGATAGTCTCTTTAACAAATGATGCTGGAAAACTGGCTTTCCATATGATAGCATTAAAACTAGACCCATATCTTTTGCCATGCACTGAATTAAAATTCAAATGGATCAAAGATCTAAATACTAAAACAGAACCATTAAATCTGCTGCAAGATAGACTAGGTAAAACTCTTGAAGACACTGGAGTAGGCAAAGACTTTATGAACAAAACTATGATTGCACAGGAAGTATCACAAAAAATCAATATCTAGGGTCTCATCTTATTAAAAAAGCTTTTGCACAGCAAGAGAAACCACCCTCAGAGTGAAGAAACAACCCACAGTGTGGGAAAAAATTTTTGCCTGTTCCTTCTCAGAAAAAAAGACTATCATCTATAATATGTAAAGAACTCAAAAAAGTCAAACTTTCCCCAAATATAAAGACCCAATACAAAAACGGGCATCTGAAATGAAGACATATTTCTCAGATGAAGAAGTAGAAACAATAAATATATGAGAAAATGTTCAAGTCAGTGGTCACTTTTTAGATGCAAATTAAAACAATGATGAGATTCCATCTCACTACAGAAAGAATGGCTATTATCAGAATTAATCACTAACAACTGTTGGCAGGGCTGTGTGGAAAAAAAGGAACACTTCTCCATTGTTGGTGGGTGTATTGACCTGTGCAACAACTGTAACGATCAATGTGGAGATTCCTCAAAAAACTAAAACTAGAATTCCATTCGATCTAGCTATTTCCCTTCTTTGTATCTTCCCCCCAAATTCAAAGCATCATACCACAGTGATATGTGTGCACCCATGTTTATAGCAGCACAGTTGTAGCAGCTAAATCTTGAGAACAGTCCAATTGCCCATCATCTAATGAATGGATAAAGGGGATTAGATTTTTTTCACAATGAAGTAATAGACATAAGGATACATGAAACATTTCTAACAATGTGGTTGCACCTTGAGACTATACTCAAGTGAAATAAATTGGAAACACGTATATATACTGCATTTTTCTTTGATGTTAATAACCAAAAGTGTAAATAAGGATGTAAATGTATAACAGGTATTGTCAAATAAGAAGAAAAGTTTCAAATGGAAACTAAGGCAGAGGATAGGGAAAGGAAGGAAAGGAAAAGAAAAAATGAGGCCGCCCTAGAGCGAGAACCATCAGCATTTCCTGAGCTCCACGCCATGTTGGAACTTGGGACGCTGAGAAAACAAGCAGCCAGTTCACAGCTCTGGTAAGTGGCTGTGGCCTGACAAGCTGTGGCCACCCCAGAGCAAGAACCATCAGCGTTTATTGGGCTCCATGCCATGTTGGAACCTTAGACGCTGGGAAAACAAGCAGCCAGCTCACTGTTCTGGTAAGCGGCTGTAGCACCATATTGGAAACAGAGCCTGGGTTCCTACAAGACACCAAGTCTGTGAATACCTTAATATTTAACTTCCCAGTTTCCACAAGTGTGAGAATTAAATTGCTGTTCTTTACAAATGATTCAATCTCAGGTATTCTGTTAACGAAGCCCAAAACTTGCATAAATACTATCTATTAACATATTTTAGTAAAAATTTAAAAGATGTGACTAAAATTATTTATGTGAAATAGTCATTTGTGTTTATATGTACTACCAGTGACTGTATGTTGAGTACTATATTGCTAAACAAGCAAATACTAAAGGGAAAGAAGCAATGTTAATTTTTATACTTTCTATTATTTAATATTTATAATTAATATCCATTGTTTTTCAAATGAAAAGTACACATTTTTGAAAATAGAGAAAATTCACGTGAAATTTTTCCAATTGTGCATTTTATCTTAGAAGAGAGGGACAGTATAGGGCTTCCAGTCCTTAGGAAATGGCTTCTACCAGGACTCTCTTTAGGAACTCTTTTCAGAGGAAACCCTCTGTCTTACATTTATAGGCATACCTCTACTCTTATGCAGAAGTGAAATGGCACATTTGGTGTTAAAAATAGCCAGTATGGATTATAGATGAGAAAAATGACTAAAGAAACACATTAATAAACAAAATGTCATATCAGGACAGTACACAGAAAATGGTCCAGACACCCTGAAGTTACAAGGTGGTTTTTACAAGTAATATCTAGAAGATCTTCATACAGAACTAGTTCAAACTTCCAGCCAATTTTTACAACTCCTCAAACAGTACCTGAAATATGCTAAAACATTAACTATTTCTTTTTGAGTCTTGATAATGATTCAGAACTTGGTACAACACAATTCTATATACAAAATGATCACTATACACAAAATGATCACTAAACCATATGTATTGCATTCATTCATTCAAAAGTTGTTTGAAAGTTTATAATGGTACAGACACTTACTAAATGCTTAGCAAAAAATGAGAATCAAGATATAGAGTTTTTAGCTGGATACAGTAGAGCACATTTGTAATCCCAGCACACTGGGTGACTGAAGTAGGAAGATCAAGTGTTTGATTCCAGCCCAGCAACTTAGAGACTTAGCAAGACTATGTCTCAAAATTTTAAAAATGAAAGGAATGGGGGATGGATCTCAGAACAAAGGGCCTGGTTTTAATCCCCATTTTTGTTAAATATAGACAGATGATTGATTGATTAAGGGTTTCATCATCAGAGAATGGGTAGTGACAATATTTGAATACTGCAGAAAGAAATGTTAAATTCCAGTTGTAAAAAGCAATAAAATACAGTGATATTTGGATTTCTGTGACAATATGTAAGTATTGGGTAAGTTTTATTCATATATGTATGTAATCACTAGAATAAGAAATATTTGTGTTTGAGAATGTGATACTCCTTTATTTATTGACCAGGCCAGGTTTATTTTACTAGACTCCTTTTCTAGTGCTAAATAATTCCACACCAAGAAAACGATGTGTTTATTTATTCTTCCTAAATAGTCTCATGCCCTGCTTTTATAGATCACAACTGTTTTTCACTTTAAAACAGTAAAGCAGTGCGCCTTTACTTAGAATTTTCAACAGAAACATCTGTCCAACACTGTTCAATAAATGGAGGAGGAAAATTCCATAGCAACTGAGGCTTAAGGAGAAACTTGAGAACAGAATTGCATGATGACATTTATACCTGAAAAAATATTTGTGAAAAAAAAAAGATTTATGTTTCCACAGTAACCAACATTTTTAGTTCAGTGAGCTCTATTAAAAATAAAACATAGAAAACTGGTAAGAAAAAATTGAGTAGCTCTAATGTAGAATGCCATACTAGATAAAAATAAGGAATGGCAAAGTCAAGGTCATTGGAAAAGTCATGCGAAGTCTTTGAATCATGAGTGGCCCTATGAGGTTCTAGCTATTTCAAAGTTTGTTACTTATTCATTTTTAATTTTATTTTGTGGTAGTAGAAACTTAACACAAGCTCTACTCTTTCAGAAAAATTTTAAGTATACAATTCATTATTAACTTTAGGCAAAATGTTGTATGGAAGATCTTTAGAGTTTATTCATCATACACTCTTAATCTTCATGATCACTGATTGGTATTTTCCCAGTTCCCTGGTGCTCAGTCAGTAGTAACCATCATTATACTATGACTCCATGAATTTGTATATTTTAGATAACTCCTAAAATGAGGTCTTTATTCTTCTGTGACCTGGATATTATGTCTAGCATAATGTTTTTAAGATTCATCCATACTGTCTCATATTATAAAGAGTTTAATGAACAGTGAAAAGCTGCTATGTCTCCCAGATACTGTTTTTGATTATTTTGTGCTAAGTATCTAGAAGTGGGATTTCTGGCCCATATAGTAGCTCTAATTTACTATGGAACATCAATATTTTTCCATAGTAACTACACCATTTTCCTCCATGATCAACAACATGTAAGAGTTTTAATTTCTCCATATTTGCATCAACATTTATTGTCTGTTTTTTTTTTCCATCAAAGCTATCCTAATGAGTGAGGTGATATCTATTTTTGTCATTTTGATTTGCATTTCCATGATAATGCTAATGAATAATACATATTCAAATCTTGAGTCATTTTCGAAATGGTGCTTTATTTCTCTAGAGTTATTCCTTATGTATTTTGGGAGTTAATACAGTGTTTAATGTATGGGTTGCAGATTTCTTTTCCCATTTCATTGTTTGCCTTCTCAGTTCATAGTTTTCTTGCCTGTAATATTTAATTTGGTGTAGTTTTACTTCATCTATTTTGTTTTTGTTGCCTGTGTTCTTCATAGCATAGTCATGAAATCACTGCTAAAACACATTGTCTTTTTTTTTTCTTTTTTCTAGTAGTTTTAAAATTTGGGGATCTTACATTTAAATTTTTAATTCATTTTGAATTTTTAATGAACTTTTAATGAATTTTTGGTTGATTTTTGGGTATTTTGTTAGATAATATTCCAATTTCATTCTTTTCATGTGGCTATCCAGTTCTGCCAACACCAGTGTTAGACTGAATATGCTTTGCCAAAGGGTGTGTTTTTGGCACATGAGTCAAAGATCAATTGACTGAACACTTATAAACTTGTTTCCATGCTTGATTCTTTGCTCCATTGATCTATGTCTGTATTTCTTTCAGTACTATACTGTCTTAGTTACATTCTTTTTGCTGGTTAAAGGCATAAAGGTTTATCTTAGCTCACAGTTTTTAGAGGTTTCAGTAAACAGGTGACTCCAAGGCAGGGCAGCATGGCAGAAGTGCATGGCAGAGGACCCACAGTCCTGGCAATGCAGGCAGGAGGCAGGTAGCATCTGGCCTTCCTTTCTTTTTTTATTCTACCCAGGCTACAAGTCTTTTGGTTGGGGCCACCCGCACCCAGGGTTAACCTTCCTGATAACCACATCCACAACTATATGAAATCAGTCAGTGGACTAATCCAGTTATCACACACCTGCAATCTAGTATCACACACTCTAGGTCGAGCAACCTGACAAAAGCTCCACTTATGAGTGGACAGGTTTTAGAGAGGACATCTAAGTACATGGTATAACATACACTATCATAAATACTGTTTTGTACATATATTTTTAAATCAAGAAATGTGATGCCTCAAATTTTGCTTTTATGTCAAGAATGTTCTGATATTGTCTTTCTTGTTCCATATGAATTTTAGAATTGTTTTTGTGAAATATGTCACTGGGGTTTTGATATGTATTACATTGTATGTGTAGCTTACTTTGCATAGTGTGAACATTTAACTAGTTTAAGTCTTTCAACTCATCAACACATATTTTTGTTTTCTTGTTTTATCTTTAATTTTTTAATCACTGATTTAGAGTTTTAAGTGTTTACCTCCTTCATTAACTTTACTCTTAACTATTTCATTCATCTTATACTATTACAAATTTATTTTTGTACTTTTCTTTTGGGATGGGTTGTTCTTAATGTACAGAAATAAAACTATTATTGTATGTTGATTTTTGTATCCTGAAACCATGCTGAATTTGTTTATTAATTCTAAATTTTTTGTGGGTTTTTAGGATTTTCTATATATAAGATCTATATATAAGAACAGCAATAATTTTACTTCTTTTTAATTAAATGCCTGTTATATCTTTTTCTTGTTTATTTGCTCTGATTAGAATTTCTAGTACTAAATGGAACAAAAGCAATAAAAATTGACATTTTTATCTTTATCTAAAAATTAAAGGATGTTAATATTAAACATGATCTTAAAATGTGTGAAGTTGGTAAAGATAAATATATGGACAAATGACAAATACTATATTACTGTAACTATGGCAAAAAATGCTTTATTTCTCTGATAAAAGTGAAATGACAAAAATATTAAAAACTGATAGCCAAAAACATGCTAATGGATATATGCTACAAATAGATGAATATTGTGACATTAGTTATGTACACTGTGATTGTGGGCGTGAAAGACAATGTTCAATTTGTACTTGCAGTTGAATGTGTCAGCTTAAGGGAGTCTGTTAGACGATCTTTAACTTACTGATAACCACAAAGTAAATACCTATAGAAAATGCAAAATGAGAAAGAAAAAGGAGACAAAATATATCATTGCCAAAAAATTGACAAACACAAAAGAAGAAAGCAAGAGAGGAAAAGAATGACAAAAATACTAAAAGATAAATATATAATTAAAAAGGTGGCAAAATAATTCCTTATCAGTAATAAATTTAAATATGAAGAGCAAACTTCCTAATTAAGTGAGAGAATAGAAAACACACAAGATACCACTATACCAATAACTTATATTTAAACTTATATTTAAAGACACATAAAGGTTGGAAATGAAGGGATGGAAAAGTTATCCTACATAAATGGCAATCAAAAAAGAACAGAAAGGTTATATTTATTTCCCTCTGGCATCCTCCAAAAAAATCAGGTCATTGAGTACTCTGTCTAGCTCCTTCCCTCCTAAAGAGGGAATGTTGAGATTTTTCATCCACTTGCTTTGTATTAAGCTAACCAGAGGAACTACTGTTACCTCCAGTCCAAAAACATTATCTTTATTCTCAACTGGCCTGGACCACTAGAGAACTGGCAGGTCGAATGGAGATCCGAAACAGACTCAACAGAACCCAGTACTCTAGGTATGCTCCAAGGATGTAATACAACTATTTTATTCCCCAGGATGAATCTGAGATCTGGGGAGTTTAAAAACAGATCATATAGTACCATGCCAGACATAAAGATCATGACAAGAGTGTCAAATTTCACTACCAAATTTGATAAGGCAGATTTTGTACTTAATGGATGCTGGAACCTCTTAATTGGGTTCTTGATTTCTCTCAAAGGAAATCTATCCATTATTATTTAATCTATATGTGTGTGGAAAGGAAGAGGGTTTACGGCTTTTAATTCCACCCTTTTGCTAATATTTCTCACTTGAATTATAGATCAATTGTTGAAAACCTAAATGTCAATTAAGGAAAAAAATTATATAAATTAATAATGTAGTCAGGTGAAAATGGGGCAAATGGGGCAGCTACTCAGCTCAAATTCAGTTTGGTGAAGTGAGAAATTGTATGCAAGAAGCATGCATTTCTATATATGATATTTCAATATTCATATTGTGCTGCCATAATAAATTAGTACAAAGGCTTCAAAATAATATCTTTTAATTAGTTCACTGTTCTGTATATGCAAAATCCTGGTTCGGCATGACTTCTTAGAATCTCCCAAGACTAAACCTAAGGTGTGAACAATATGTACTTTTTGCTAGAGAATCTAGGGAAGAATCTAATTCCCAGCTCATTCAAATTTGAAAAATAGAATTCCTTCTTGTTAAAGGACTGAAGTTCCTAGGCTTTTTTTTTAATCCCTTTGTTACTAAAGGCTGTCTACAATCCTTCTGATGCTTTCTATATGACTTCCCAAACTGAATGGTTAATTTTTCTCATGCGTATCTCAAATTTTTCCTGATACCAAATTTCTCTGTTTTCTAAAAGAAACCTCCTTGTGTTAAAGGCTCATATGATTTCACTGGGCTCACCTAAAATGCACAATTAAAAATAATTTTCTTAGTTTAAGATACAGTCCATGACCTTAATTCTATCTGCAAATTCCCTTGCTGCACAAGGTAACTTAATCATAGATATTTGGAATCAGGGTATTGACATTGCTGAGAAGTCATTATGCCTACTACAATACCAAATCCAAAATTTAGGCAAATAGTAACAAATACTGTTTGGCCAGACAACACATATTTCAGCACCTTGGGAAGCCAAAGCTATCCTAAAATGGAGGCCAGACTTGAAACATAGCAAGACCATGTCTCAAAATAAATAAATAAATAGGGCTGGAGGTATAACTCAAAGCAAAATCACCAAGTTCAATCTGCAGTACCAAAGACAATAACAACAAACAAGCAAACAAACAAAACCTATACATCTGTAGTTCTCATGTTGACTTGGAGACAAAATTTATAATCTACTTTAGGAGACAAATGTTACCAGCAAGACCAATATTGTGTTACATCATTCAAAATAGAATGACCTTAAATTAACTGACTTGAAAATAAATATATTATTATGAAGAAAAAAATGGATATTCATATTTATGGTGTTTGTTTCTATATGTATTTGCTATTACTACATGCAGGTCAAGGTCCACTAGCATGGAATATGTTAATACATGAATAATTAATAATTAATAATCAATATGTATTTACAACCTTCCTGTCTTGGGTGGAGTACCTGACTGGCTAACTTGAGATAAAATATTCAACTCTCTCAGACTCAGTGTTCTCATAAAATGATTTGTAAAATGTGTTTACCTGTTTTTTATGAAACATGCTGTAAGAGGGAGATAAGTCACATAAAGTGTTTAGACAACTCATAATACTTAGCATGCTCTCAGCAAAAACTTAACATAATTCTATTCTTAGCTCAGATAATGTTTGGTTCACATAATATACTACTGAGTTATTAATCCTCCTTAGGGCAAATCCTTATAATTCATTACATTCTTTGCTAATTTCTAAGTTTCTCTTAAGGAAATCAAATTACTAATGTTATTAATTATTATTGCCATTTTTGAGTACTAATGTATGCAAACTAAGCTAAGAATAATACTTCATTGCTTTGAAGTTTTAGTTATAGGCATTAGTATTTCATTTATTAAAAATCATTAAAAAGACCAAATACAATTGGAAAGTATTTATGAAAAAAATGTTTCATTTTTGTATTCCAGGTGTACCCCAATAAAGCCGTTAAAATATGTATTTATGGGATGCCCCAGACCACCACTGTGGGCCTGCCCCTCTGCCCAGCATGCCTGGAACACCCCGACCAATGCCACAGGCCCACCCCTTGGCCCAGCACACCTGAGATGCCCCCATAATGCCTGAAAAATCCTGGATCACTGCTGTGGGCCTGCCCCTCAGACTGGCATGTCTGGGATGCCCCCAGCACACCTGGGACACCCCAACCAGTGCCATGGGCCTGCCCCTCAGAGAACTCCCCACTTCTTGGACCTAGTACTGTGGTTGATCTTTGGCTCCAATCCCTTCTCCCAGAACATTGGGCTTCAGTGGATTACCATACTGGCTCAATAGGAGACTCAGGAACACCTCCCCAAACAGAAGACCTCAGCAGGCTCCAGTCAGTGTGGCGAGTTTGCCCCTAAAATAGAGGTCCGCAGTGGGTAAATAGGAGCAATAGTGAAGCTCCCTTCAACTGTAAGACTTTGGCAAACCTGGCAGGAGAGTAGGTGATCCCCTCCACACAGAGAACATCAGACAGGGTGAGGAGTGCACCAATAAGGCCTCCCCCAACTCGGAGAAAATTAAAAGAACTTATGAGACATCCAGGGACACAGTAGAGCATCAGCTGACACAAACACTATAGACAGGGAGATCTGGTGACCTGCAATAATCTGAAGACATAGCAACAGCAGGAACTAAGAGTTGACCTCCATCAATACTTATAGGCTAGTTTGCCCAGTAAGAATATAGGACTCACCCAACAGGCCCTGCAGGAAGAATTCAGGTGACTGGCTCTCCTCTTCATTCTGGGACCCAGCAATTGGACAAACAACAACCACACAGTAGGACCCTAAGAGTCACACTATGGACACTTGAGACTGTTGGAATTGAAAGACCAAATATTTACCCAAAAGGTGAAAATGACAAAACAAAAAGGCAAAATGCAATCTCAAACATCTAGTCCATCAGGAGCAAGTTAGGCAACATTGAAATAGAGGATTTTAAAAGTCATACCCTAGAAATCTCCAAAAAGATAGCAAATGAAATAAGGAAACAAATTCATGAGGCTATAGAGGAAATCAAATTAGAAATAGTTAATATGTAAAGCCAGAAATAACAACTTTAGTAAAGGAGTTACTCAGCATAGCCAGAGAATAGATTAAAAAAAAGTACAGGAACATGGGAAATTGATTAAACCTTGAATTAACAATATAGAAAACAAGCACAATTCATGAAACAAATTCAGAGATATCCAAGAAACAAAAAATTCAATTGAAAGCTGGAAAAACCATTTAAATGAAGCTGATGATAGAATTTTAGACTTTGAGGACAGGATCACAGTTAGTAATCATGATAGAGTAGAACTTTTAAAAACAACAAAGCAGCATGAAATGACAATACAGAAGCTTCAGAATGATGCCAAGAGAAACAATATAAGATTAATAGGCATCAAGGAAGATACAAGATTCGATGCAAATGACACAGGTAAACCATTCACAGAATAGAAGAAAATTTCCCAAATCTGGGGAAAAAATCTGATATACAGATAAGTGAAGCATATAGAAGGCCAAACAGTCACAACCAACATAAATCTACACCCAGACATATAATACTTAGAATCCCAGGCATAAAATCTAAAAACAGAATATTAAAAGTTGTTAGAGAAAAGACACAGCTCGCCTATCAAGGAAAGTCATCAGAATTATGGCAGACTTTTCACCCCAAACACTCAAGTTTAGACAGGCTTGGAATGCAGTATTTCAAGCTCTGAAAGAAAACAACTTTCAACTCAGACTGATGTACCCAGAAAAACTGTCTTTCAAATTTAATGGAAAAACAAGATATTACCATGGCAAAGAACAACTGAAGAAATTCATGTCTACCAAACCAAATCTAGAAAGAGTATTGAAAGACATACTAGACAGAGACAAAACTGAACACAATCTCCAGAACAGAAACAGAAACACAACACCAGGCAGGCAGCACAAGCAATTAAAGAAGGGGGAAAAGCAGAAAACAAAAAACAGGAACATAACATAACAAAGTTGAGCCAGTACATATCGGTTATATCCATAAATGTAAATTTGCTCAATTCACCTATAAAAAGAAATAGGTTGACAGAATGGATCAAGAACAGGATCCCACAATATGCTGTATACAAGAAACGCATGTGACTCAAAAGGAAACTCATAAATTAAATGTCAAAGGATGGAAAACAGTATTCCATGCGACAGGAACCCAGAAAAAAAGCAGGGGTAGCTATCTATTTGCAGACAATGTGAACTTCAAACCTAAAAGGATTAAAAGAGATAAAGAAGGCCACTACATACTTGTAAGTGGAAAACTAAAGAGGAAGAATTAACAATTATATATGCACCAAATACAGGAAGAGTCAACTATATAAGACAAATACTAATGCACATGAAAAACCAAATACACAAGAGCACAATTGTAATAGGAGACCTTAACACCCCACTGTAACAAGGAGATAGATCAACTAGACAAAAAGTCATCAAAGAAATAACAGCAATGAATCATACCTGTGAGAGAATGGACTTAGTGGATGTTTACAGAGTGTTCACCCAACCACATTAGAATATACATTCTTTTCAGCTGCACATGGAACATTCTCCAAAACAGACAACATATTAACTTATAAAATGCTCTTAAGTAAATGCAAAGGGAGCAAAATTATCCCATGCATGCTATCTGACCATAGTGCACTAATATTGGAAATCAATGGCAAAAGAAATTGCAAAATCTACACAAATACATGGAAATTAAATAACAACCCTCTGAACAACCAGGGGGCTACAGGTGAAATTAAAGAAGAAATAAAGCAATACTTGCAATTCAATGAAAATGCAGAAACAACATACCATAACCTATGGGACGCAATGAAAGCACTCCTAAGATGGAAATATATAGCAATAAATAGTCACATCAAGAAGACAGAACGAGAACAAATAAACAACTTGATGCTACATCTCAAACTTCTAGAAAAGGAAGAGCATGTGAAACCCAAAGCTCATTGAAGAGAGTCAATTGTAAAGATTAGAGCAGATATTAATACAATTGAAACTTAAAAAAAATACAAACAATTAATGAATCAAAGAGCTGTTTTTTGACAGAATAAACAAATCTGATAAGCCTCTAGCCAACTTTATAAAGAAAAAGAAAAAAAACTCAAATTCATGCAATAAGGACTGAAAAGGGGATTTTATACTAAATGGACAAAAACTGAAAGCCTTCACACTAAAGTCAGGAACATGACAAGGATGTCCACTATCACCACTCCTTTTCAATATAGTTCTGGAAAAACTAGCCAGGGCAATCAGACAAGAGAGAGAAATAAAAAGAATAGAGACAGGAAAGGAAGAAGTTAAATTATCATTATTTGCAGATGACATGATACTCTATATAGAAGACCCAAAAAACTCCATTAAAAGACTACTAGAGGTAATAAACAAATTTAGCAGTGTAGTTGGATACAAAGTCAATGCCCAAAAATCAATAGCATTCCTGTACACAAAAAATTAACTGAAAGAGAAATTATGGAAATATCACCCTTTACAATAATATCTAAAAAAAATGAAATACTTAGGAATGAACCTAACTAAAAATGTAAAAGACCTATATGATGAAAATTATACTATGATAAAAAAAAGGAGATTGAAGAGGATATTAAGAAATGGAAGGATATTCCTTGCTTTTGTAATAACCAACATTGCTCTAGGAAGACCTATATGATGAAAATTAAACTATGCTAAAAAAGGAGATTGAAGAGGATATCAAGAAATAGAAGGATATTCCTTGCTCTAGGAAGAACCAACATTGTGAAAATGGCCATACTCCCAAAACTGTTATACAGAGTTAATGCAATCCATATCAAAATACCATTGACATACCTCACAGATATAGAGAAAACACTACTAAAATTCATTTGAAAACAGAAAAAACCTAGAATAGCAAAGGCAATTCGAGGCAACAAAAGCAAGGCAGGAGGCATCTCAATTCCTGACTTGAAACAGTACTATAAAGCCACAGTGATAAAAACAGCTTGGTACTGGCAAAGAAATAGACCTGAGGATCAATGGAACAGATTAGAAGATGCAAGCACAACTACAAAGACACCCAGCCACCTGATATTTGACAAAGGGGCTATACATGTTCATTGGAAGGAGAGCCTCTTTAATAAATGGTATAGAAAAAATTGGCTTTCCACATGCTGGAGACTGAAACTAGACCCATGCCTATCACCGTACACTAAAGTCAAGATTATAGCAGCATAATTTATAATAGCTAAATCTTGGAAACAACCAAAATGCCCACCAACTGCTTAGTGGATGAAAAAGATGTGGTAACTTTTATACAATGGCATACTACTCAGCTATCTTCCAGCTATCATCCAAAAAAAGGATGATCTGGTCTTTATAGATAAATGGAGGCAACTTGAGACTATCCTCATAAGTGAAAGAAATAAGTCTCACATTTGTAAATATCACATTGTCTCTCTAGTGTAAAAAATAATAAACCTGAAAGAGTAATAAGATCTAAAATACATAACAGATATTGTAAAATGAAAGGGAAGGAAAGTGCTCTACAGGATATAACTATATGGACATTCAAGTATGTAGAATAGATAACCATATTACTAAGTTTCCATTAGATCATTGAACACAATGGTCTGCACTGTCAGTGTTTGAGTATATTTTTTATGCCTTGATTTTGTAATTGGAACAACTATTTCTAAGAGGACAACATGTAACTTATCAACTAGTAATTTCTTAATGTTAATATTTTTCTTTGAAATTCTGTATTACTTCTACCCTTTTTGTTTTGTCTTGTTTTTTCCTTTTTTTCTTTAAATAAATGAAAAAGTATTTATTATAAAAATATAAAATAAAAATATAATTTCACATAAATATAACTATGTTTAAATATGACATTTTATAATCCCCAAAGGCAAACAATTTTTAGTGATGATAGGTCAATTTTATTTTTCTTTGTTCATAGTACTATCTCACATTTTTTAAAAACTAAGTTAGTAAAAAGACAAGCATTGGCAGTTTTTTTTAAAACATGTATATACATTTGCATAAGTTTACAGAAGAAGCCATTATTTGAAAGTAGAATTTAAAAAATTAGAAGTGACCTTACTTAGAGTTCCTCAGGCCAGACAGTTCTTATTTTGTGTACAGAGTTACTCTGGGTGGTGCACAGAGGCACAATGAGTGTAACTACAAGACAAAGTTGCTTTGAAACTGGTAGAAATCTAAGTTTCTTCTCCCCTGTTCAATTGGCATAGTTTCACTCATATTTGTTTCATATAGTTATAAATTTTATTTCAAGAAATGGTTCCAGTTAGCCAACTAGATAGTTCATTAGTCTAGACTCAAACCCAAGTTTATCTATCTCCCAAGCTTAAGAAAGACAGACAGACAGACAGACAGACAGACAAAATTCTTTTATATGAAAGAAAGTCACATTCACCAAATAGTCTTATTTGCTCACCTGTGTCTATCAGCTACCTTGCAATTTGATACAAACAATAATTATTTCTTGCCAATGAAATGTGAACAGAAGTGATTACATGTCACTTCTAGGATAAAGCAATAAAAGTTCATACACAGTTCTCTAATTTCTCATTTCCAGTGACAAAGCTCAAATCACAAGCATTTAACTCCACAGAGGAAAGGCATCGTCAGTCCATTCCTAAGTGATGGTACAGGGCAGAGCCCTCTGCACACACACAACAAACATGTAAATGAGTGGATGAATAACTTAGATAATGGAGTTCCTTTCTGAATAACCTAATCTGGAATTTCAAATTCACCTCATTCTAAAAATGAAGAAAATAGGTAGCATATAGTAGAAGCAAGCAGTTCAAGGTTACTGAGATCTGAACTGAAAACTCAAGTCTCCTGACCACCCTCCCAATTAAAATTTCCATTATAATCATCTATCTGGTTTTAATGGCCAAAACAATAAGTCACAATGTGGGACTGGGCTTACATATCATTATTTTCAGAATTGGTATATTTCTATTTCATAATTGCTACTCTAAGCAGTTTGTTTCTAAAAACATGAGACTGTAAATAACTGTCTTAGTCACTTCTCATTTCTGTGACAAAATACCCAATCCCCACAACTTAAAAGAAGAGTTTATTTTGGCTCAGTCCTTGGCAGAATGGTTGATGTGTGAGGTGTTGAGGCAACATCCAGAAATAAACCATAGCATTCCATACCTAGCCCCAAAGGATTCATGTAAATATCCTTATGTAAAATGCATGTACTCCATGTCTAAGAGTTGACAGAGTCCTAAAAGTTTCAGCATTGCTGAAAATTCCAAGTCTAATGTCTCCTCTGAGTCTCAACGCAAACTCCTAATTGTGAGTCCCTATAAAAATCAAAAAAGAAGTTAAGTTCTTTCAACATACAATGGCATGGGGTAAACATTCCTATTCCAAAAAGGAGGAACACAGTTATAGAAAGCAATAGGGCTAAAGCAAGACCAAAACTAAGTAGGACAAACATTAAACTCTGTAGCTCTATGTTTGGTACTTGAAGAAGGTTGTGTAAAATACATCCCCCAAATCACTTGGGCAGTCTGGCCCCTATGACACTGTTAGTTGCAGCCTTAATGAGTTCTTTCTAGGGGTGGCTTTGCTCACTGTGTGTTGCTTTCTTTAGACAATATATCACATACCTAGCATCTCCAACCTTCTGGGGTTCTTCACTGCAAATTTCAGTTTAACTCTCACAGCTTCACACATCACCCTCTTTGGGGCATACTGTCTCGTCTCACAGGCTTTCCTCTGCAATTTGTGTGGAAGCTTCTATGACCTCATAATTTTTGCATTCTGTACACCTGAAAAGGCAGCACAACACAGATAACACCTATATCTGCAGGCAGCTTCAGCAGTAGCCAGGCCTTTCTGAGTCATGACTGCAGAGTTTCCTGAGTGCTCTGGCAGCTAAGTGTTATAAAACAAATCCTGGTAAAGCAAATCTTTAAAGTGGCCATTCTCAAGTAGGGTGCCCTGGGGCTATCTTCTCAAAGACAAGTCTCTTACTTTTCAAGTACTGAGTCTTGCTGTTACCTGGATGTCATCAAGGCATCCTTCCCATTGTCCAGATACAAAATTCTTGACTTCTGTTAAATATTAATCTTACTCTCAACCAAGCTTTCCTCAGCTAAAATTTTATAGGTCCTTCTTTCTTAAAGAAACTAAAACCTTTTCAAATGGGCTGTTTGTTCTTGACTGTCAGTATAAACTTGGCTAAAAACAAGCAATAGCCATGTTACAGTCTGAATTTTGGGCAGCTTTGAAGTTTTCTGTACCACATTAATTAATGTGCCATCCTTAACTTCAGTCTCACCCAAAGTCTTAAGCCATAAGCAAAATACAAGCAAATTTTCTGCCAGAAGATAACATACATAGCCTAACGTCAAACTGTCAATGGAGTCTTCGTTCCCAACTGAAATCTCTTTAGCTAACACTTTATAGTCTTCCATTTTGTAGTCAACTTGTCTTCTGAGCACCAAACAAAATCTCTGAAATTTAGCCTGCAGAATTCTAGGGTTGCTTCTAGGACTAACCAGCACCTAAAAACCCTTCCAAACTCATCACAAGAACCACTTCCAAAGGCTTCTGAGCCACATGTTCAGGTAGTCTCAAAGCTATGACTTGGACCAAAATCTGTCTTAATCACTTTCTCATTGCTGAAACAAAATATCTGACACTGACAATTTAAAGGAGCAGAGCTTTGTTTCATATTTTAGAAATTTTAGTCCATAGTTAATTGGTTCCAGCCAGAATCTGCATAATAAAAGAACATGGATGGAGTAAAGTTGCTCATGTCGTGGTAACCAGGAAGCAGAGAGTGAAGGGAATAAGTAGAGAGGGAGACTCAGCATACCAGGCCATTCCCCCAGTGACACATCTCTTTTGACAGACTGCCTCAAATCTTACTTATGGAAAGTGCTGCCATGATTCAGCAGCCCTGCAAAAGCTCTACATATGAGCACATGGGACTTTGGAGGGGACAACCAGCTATAAAATATGACATAAAGCCAAAGAGTAGAAATTCATACTACAATTAATATTTGAACTATTTCTATGTGGTAGACACTGCCATACATGATACCTACTGTAAAAATAGATATGTAATTATTGATAAAGAAATACAACCATGATTCCTGTCCTCATGGAACTTGAAGGCCAATGAAGGAAGATACACACACACATACACAGATGTATTTCTAAAAGAAATAATTACAAACGTAAATCCATGATCACATTTTATGTTTCATCAACAGAAACAAGGAAGAAAAAGGAAAGAATTTAGCATGCAAAACAGGTACCTTGACTTACCTTATGTATCCATGTAAGTGAAAAAAGAGGGATATGGTAAAAACAACATATACAGTTTTAGTTTTTCCACACTGGCAATTGAGAGCATCATTTATTAAAATGGAAACACTGGTAAAAATGTACCTGGTTTGGTAAAGTGAAGGGAGTCATATGAAAAAATTATAGGCTCCACTGCAGAACATCTAAAGTCAGACATGTCAGTGGAAGATCCACACACAAAAAATGTATATAGAAAATGTATACAAATGACAAGAGAGCTTGAAGTGAGTATCTCAATAGAAAGCTCTCTTGGAATGAAGAAACCGCAGTATTTTACAAAGGCAGGAGGACAGATCCTATCTATACATTCATTATTTAGTCACTGGCAACACGGACAGACTGCAGCTGAAGGCCTGCAGTGCTTGCTTCTGACACCTTTCTTTCCACATTTTCCAGTGGACACAGTACATTGGTGATCTTTTCCAGAAAATAACCTTGACAGTGCAGCCTTGAAGCTGCTGCCTGAGACATGTGAGGGAAGTGACTGACCTTTTAATTCATTCTCCTGCCATTCTTCAAGTTAAGTATGCTCAAGTACTAATCAAAATTTCCTTCTGAACTTTTGAATCCATCCAAAAAATTACAACACACTGTCTTTTTTCCCTCCCTCCTTCCCAATATACTGTATCTTGTGGCAGCACAGCTTTAGCCTTTTTGAAGACCCTAATAAAGTCTATTCAGCTAACACTACATTTTCTTCTTTTTTATTTTTAATGAAGAAAGTCTTTAAAATATTTGTAAGGACAAAATTTAGAGGACAATCTCTGAATCCCAAAATCTGTACTAATAGAACACCAAAAATATGGGTTTTAAATGTAACAACAATTGAATATTAGGAAATGCTTGTCATCCACTAGATATATGGCCTTAATCACTTGACATAATTATTTTGGTTCTCAGCATAATTACATACATGATTAGGCTAATATCCAAATTTGAGTTTCTGCAATTATGAGTAGGCTCATTATGAAATACTTGTAAACTTCTCTGAGTCCAAAAGCAGAATACACTCATATACAATACATTATAAGAAGCAGATTTATATAGACAGGCAGAGTAAGGGACAAAAAAAAAAACCCTAGGATTCTTTACAATCTATTCCCTAGTGTCCAGAAAAGCTGCCCACAGCAAGTGGAGTCATGACACCTACGTTCTGCTTGCACTGTACTATGGAACCCAGTTAAAAAGCCCTCCCTGTGTTTTGCCCCCTGGAGAAACATAGAACAATGTGCCAAAGAATTGAAGGGCATCTTGTTTCTAGGTGGGGACTAGAACAAAGCCCAGCATTTTACATTCATGTTACATTTGTAGCACACCACATACTTATTCTGGGGAATTATAAGTGGGGTAGGAGGAGAAGTGGTTAAGTCTAAAATCACCCAGAGAACTATCCTGCAGCCAGTCATAACTTTTATATAGGTGCTTATTTATGTATGGTATTTAGAAACAATATATTTTATAATCCATATTATTTTATGGACTAATTTGTTTGTGCTTAATAATGTACAACATAACATACCATAATGAGTAGGCTCATTATGAAATACTTATCAACTACTCATACCATTTACTAAGTGCAACCCGTGTACCAAGCATTCCCTAAGTAGTTTATGAATATCAGTTTATCTAACTTTTAGAAAACTCTATGAGACATTTACCTTAATAAATTATTTTTCAGAAGCGAAACTGAACTAGAGCGTTGCTTGTTCAAGGTCATCAAGGTTATAAATGAGGGGATAAGTTTTGAATCTAAACAGCAGGGTTCAGAATTCATAATGACATCCATTAGAATATAATGCCAATGCTGTAAATAGAAGGTAATTAATAGGTAAATATGCCTTTGTATTGCACAACTCTTCCTTTAGCATCAGTGTTAATGTTTGGAAATATTTCTATAAAACCACAAAAGCACCCTTCCTCAGCTGAGCTAGATAAAGGTATTCATGTTGTAGGGGAAAATGGAAGAAGGGCGTGAATTTTCAGATTAGCAAGAAGGATGAATATACTTACTAGCTAAGAACAAGCTGATGGCTCCGAGATATGACTGAGAGCACAGTGAGGTAGAAACCAAGAGTTCCATCTCTGCCACTAACATGCTATATATCATTGCACATCATATATTAATCTCTATCTAAAATGAGAAGTTAGCTCTAGAATCCAGATTAAATACATTAGTACAATAGTCTGCAAAGGCTGTCCAATGTAATTATATTATTTCATCAAAATACAGTCTTTAACCACAGAGGCAACCAGTCATAACTTTTCATCATTTCATTCTTTTTAAATTAATTTATGGGTACATTTTAGACATATATAATGATCACATTCACTACTGCTCCTTTCATATTATCTTCCTTAAGGACAAAAGTTTTGTCTCCATTTTTCCTTCTTAGCCCCCTTTTTTCCTTAATCCTTCTTTCTTTTCACTTTCTGCACTCCCTACTTCCCATTTGAATATTTTTTTCCTATTTCACAATCCCTATTATATATTGAGATCCTTCTTCACACTTTTGGTTACTAACACCAGAGAAGCAATGCAGTATTTACACATGTGTGACCAATTTATTTCACTTAAGAAATAAGAGAAAAAAAAAGAAATAAGAGTATGGCCTCAACATGCATCCATCTAGCTAAAAATGTCTCAAGCTTATCCTTCTTTATGGTTAATACTCTACTGTACAAAAAATCCCATATCTTCTTTATCCCTTTATCAGTTGATGGTCATCTGAACAAGATTCAACTATTACAAACTGTGCTGCTATAAACATTGGTGTGCATATATTATTGTTGTATGAGGTTTTAATTCCTTTGGGACAATATCAACAAGGGGAATAGCTGGGTCAAATGGAACCTCTAGTCCTAGTTTTATGAGGAATCTCCATACTGATCTCCACAGTGATTATGCCAGTCTACACTTACACCATTAGTAGATAAGGGTTCCTTTTTCCCTATAGCATCACCAGCATTATTAATGGTTGTTCTGAATAATAGCTATTATTTCTGTAGTGAGACGGAGTCTCAACATTATTTTAATTTGCATTCTCCAATGACCAGTGATGTTGAACATTTTTTTATATATTTATTTTCCATTTGTGTTTCTTCACCTGAGAAATATGTATTTATTTTAGATGTCCAATTTTGGGCTGGCTCTTTAAATTTGGGAAAGTAACATTGGTGGGATCTGCTTGGGCTGGGCCATGCCTCTGGTTGGGACCCAATAGCCAGGGATGTGGCTGTCACAAACCTGTGACATCTGCAGGGCACACATTAACATGCTGAAGACACTCACTGGTTGACTGGCTTAGAGGGGAGGGGCTGGCCCACATCACCCCTGCATGCACCTCACAGATCAACAGCAAACTGGGGAGAGCAGCACTACCTAGCCAGTACACTTCAGAAAAACTGTAATCAATATGAAAAGGTCCTGAGACCACCAGCATTTACATATCTGAAGGAAACCAGAAACATGACAAGATAAAGAAACAACAAAAAACCTCCAACCACTGACCCAGGGGAAATAAGTCCAGAAGAGGTAGATACAGAGGAGATCGAGAGCAGCAAACATGCAATATCAGACATGGTCTCATCAGAAATAAAGAAATACTTCCATGACCTCATCGACAAATTTAAATATGAAATTCTAACTCAGGTGAAGCAAGATATAAGGAGATTAATAAAACAAATGCTAGGCACTCCTCAAGAAGACACAAATGGAAGAATGGAGGAACCCAGAGAAAGGATAGAAGCCTTTGATGAAGAATATAAACAAAATCTAGAATACATGAAACAGATCCAAAGAGAATATCAGGAAATTAAAAACTCCATTTAAAGCTGGCAAAACTTCTTGACAGAAACTAAAGACAGACTTTAAAAACTTGAAGATAGATTTGCAATGTATGATCATGAAAGGAAGGATCTCTTAAAAATAACGAGGAACCAGGAAGTAATGGTACAAAGGCTAGAAGATGACAAGAGGATTTATAACTTAAGAATAAAAAACATGAATGAAGAAGCAGGGACAAATACAAATGAAATAAAAAGGCTATTCACAGAAATAATTAAGGAAAACTTCCCAAGCATAGGAAACGGAAGTGATGTTCAGAGGCATACAGAACGCCAGCCAGCTACAACCAAAACAGATCTATACCCAGACATATAATAATCAGGATCCCAGAAATCCATCACAAGAACAGAATATTAAAAGCAGTCATAGAAAAGAAACAGATTACCTATAAAAGGAAACTCATCAAAATCACAGTGGACTTCTCAATGCAAACTATCAAATCAAGAAGAGCTTTGAGCAAAATATTCCAAGCCCTGAAAGAAAATAACCTCCAACCCAGATTGATGTACCCTGCAAAATTGTCTTTCAAAATTAATGGAGAGACAAGATATGTCCACAACAAAGAGGAACTGGGGGAGTTTGTGACCACCAATCCAACCCTGCAAAGAATACTGAAGGACATTCTAGAGAGAGAGAGAAGAAAATCACCAGGATTCCAGGAATAATAGGAGAAAGGCCTCAATGAAAGGGGCAGACAGTGGAATGAAGGCAAAAAGTAAACAACAATGACAGAAAAATAGTGTAGCAGAGATGAGACAGAGAAGATTGGCTACATTGCTGTTTTGTCTTGACTGATTTTATTCAAATCTGGTATGCTTGGTAGTATCAAGTCTGAGAGTAGAGGCAACTACTCTGAAGATGACAAGATTCAATAGGATACCCACTCTGGTTTGATTATTAACTGTCTTTGAAGTACTATAATGTCTCCAGTTTGGTTTTTATTAATAGTGTTATGTACTGTTATGTTTAATTATACTATGCTTCATGATATAGACAATTTTATTGAAAATAACAAGAGACATCATAGTAACTACCATAGATCACCTAGTATTGTGGTTTTATATGTCCTTTTCATTTCTCTAGGAATTTGTTTTGTTGCCTTGTTTTGATTTGTTTTTCCCTCTAATACAGAAAGGATAGGTATACTTATCCTTAGGAGACTTAAACATGTGTAGAACTTCTAAACAGTTTACAAGAATTGATTATAGTTATTGTAAAAAACAGAGAGGAAAAAATTATTCTAAAGGATATAACTGCATGTATGTTTAAGTGTGTTGGATTGATAACTATATTACTGTTTTTTTGGATAGATGAACAGAACTGATTGCAGTTTCACTGTTTAAATGTCCACTTTGTATGCTTTACTTTTGTAACATGAACAATTACTTCTAAGAGGAAAATAATGTAATTATCAACTAGTGATTTCTTACTGTTTTTTTGAAATTATGTATTATTTTTACCCTAGTTTTATTTTTTTCTTTAAATAAAAAAATAAATTTGGGGGAGTCTGATTTTTTGAGTTCTTTAACTATTCCAGTTATTAATCCTTTGTCTGAGGAACAGCTGGAAAAAAATTTTTCCCATTCTGTGGTTGTTCCCATTAATTTACCCTGGTGGTGGTTTCTCTTGCTGTGCAAAAACTTTTTAATAATATGAGACCCTAATTGTTGATTCCTTGTTTTATTTCCCATGCAATTGGGGTTTGTACATAAAGATACTATGATAAAAAGAGCATTCTCCAGGCCAAAGGAAAAAAAAAAACAGACCTGATGATAAATGGAACAGATTAGAAGATGCAGAAACAACTACAAACACTCAGCCACCTTATCTTCCCTAAAAGGACCAAATACCTTCACTGGAAGAAAGAGAGCCTCTTTAATGCTTTCACCATATATTAAACTAAAATCAAAGTGGATCAAACATCTAAACTAAAACAAATACTATATTTGGTTGAAATAAAATAGGTAGAACTCTTAAAGACAGATGAGGGCAGTTTTCATTATATCGGATTGTTTTAGGTTAAACATTTCATTAAGTGTAATGATTGGGCATTATTTTACATAAATCAAGAAAACCAAATATATTTTAACAATAAAATAATATGTTATTTTATGTTACATAAAATATATGTTATTTTAATATGGACAGGGCAATTTAGTACCTGAGTATCTGTGACTAGCCAATTCTTCACTGTAAAGCTAAATGCCCTGAATGAAAAGGACAACTTCTAAATTCTTTTCCTGGTATAACATTTTATTCATGGTCTAACTTCAAGATAATGTTTTGCAAACAAGTTGATGCCATCTTTTTAACCATTTTGACAACATGACTTAAATCCATTGCTTTTAGAAGAAACAATGCTGTAAAGATAAACAGCTGGCGACATTATGTAGGACAAATCTTCCACTGACAGACAGGAAACATCTGGGGATTGCTTCCTTTCTAAAGGTCCATGGTTAAAGTAGTGGCTAGCTACTTCCCGGGCTTAGCTTCCTGACTTTCTGATATATGTGTGTAGGAAACTTTCCACTACTAGTAATTAGTACCCTTCTAGACAACTGTTTCCCAGGAAAAATATATACACCACAGAAAAATTAAATCTAATTATTATGATTTTCATTTCTGGGGCAAGTACTTTTCATAAATGATTATGTCTTAGTTCAAAACTAGCAAATTTCAAACACTGGCTCTATCATTCATAATAATGACTAGATTTATAACCCACAAGCTCATTAGCTACAGAAATCTAATTAGAACTTTAACCAAAAGCACCACTACATGAACTTCTCATAGAATTAATCATAGCATTTGGCTACAAAAACATCCACTTTGTATCTGATGAACCCCATATCCTGATCCTGAAGGCAAGAGCACAGTAATATCTACATTACTAGAAAGAGGACTCATACCTCTGTGCAAAGTGACCCTTAGATAATGGCACTTCTTTTTAATTTCTGAGGGTATATGTACTTAACATGTAGTAATGGAAATCATAGCAGAATGAAATACTAGAAACCACAGTGGTCAGGCAGGAAAAAGGACAGTATCACATGTTCACAGAAGGAGAAGAGTTTAAAGAAAATAAACAAATGCTAAAATTTATTAAATATTTATTGTAATTACAGAGATCATCTATATTTTGTCTGCACTTTATAGTATACTTACAATAGTTTATAATTGTTTAAAAAGAATTTTTAAAATATGTCATCCCTCTTTTTGAATTATAATTAGGATACCTGGCTACCTCTCTGATACCATGTACCCTAGAAAAATTCAGTAATGCTTTCCAATGCTTTGCTATGTCACTGACACCCTAATTCACTGAAAGCCCTCCAGGGGAGGAGACTTTTTTTCTGGCTTCTTACAGTCTACCTCAGAGTCAAGTTCAGAGCTTGACACACAGAAATGCTCCATGCATGTAGCATATTGGCATTTTATTTACTTCCACAGTTATGCAAAGATTATCTGTAAGGGATTGCTTTGCCTCCATCAATGGAACAGACAGTGAAGTTTAATTTAGCGGATCATAAAGTACTCTGCAAAAACAAGAGAGAAATGAGGCTTTGACTGCAGGCAGGACAGGTTTATAATTTATGATGTGCTCCTTACCACAATTTACTCCCAGGAGTTAACAAATGGTATGCATACTAACAAATCACCACTCACACACTGGACCCTGTCCAGCACAGTGCAGACACTGTTAATCTACTGCCTTTCACTTCACTCTGCAGTATAATGTGGTAAATTAGCAAAAAAGTTTGACCTAAAGTGCATTACATATGAGTTAACTATAATAATGTGTATGCTATGCTTCATTTACACAATTCAATACACCTATTTTCAGTGGTTAGTTTTTACCCCTTCTTATTGATTCAGTGTCATTTCAGGAGCTAAGATAAATTGGTAACTTAGCAAATGCATCCAATAGTTCATATCCTTTCTGGGTAGGGCTTTTTTGAACTTTCTTTGAGTCATTATAAAGGACCAAAACAATTCCTACCTCCCAAAAGGCCACCATACAGTAACCATTTTTCTTTATAAACAACCCTATTTAAAACTCTCATAATATTTTTATAATTTTGAAAGAAAATAACAAAGGAAGAATGAGAGATTCTAGGTGCCTGAAGAATTAGTCCCCAAGATCAGTGACAAAACAAAAGTATTGTCCCTTCTCTTGAAGCCTAAAATACTGACACCTATGCAGCCAGCTCCAGGATTCTGACACAAGGCAAGATTTGGGTTCTGTCAAAGTTGGTTCTTTCTTATATTCAGTCGAGAGAAAATGTTAATTAATTTTATTGCAGGACCAACACAGTATCAGGGGAAAAGTCCAAATCAGGTGTTTTCCATTAATTTTCAGGAGGCCATGTACAAAAGTAATTCTCAAATTTCTTTTGTTCTCAAAATCTCTTTATCACCTTAAAAACTATTGAAAATTTATGAGATCCTTTGTTTATGGGAATGTTATGTATCTGTATCTACCAAATCTGAAATTGACACTAAAATATTTTAAAATTATTAATTCATTGTCAAGTAACAGTTATAAAACATGTTCACACTGATAGTATATTTTTATGAAAACACTATATATTCTAAAAATAATTTAGTGAGAACTGAATCAGTATTTGTCACTTTTTTCAAGCCTCTTTAATGTATGACTTGATAGCAAACAGAAGAATTGTCATATTTTCTTCTGAATTAACTATGTTGTAATTTCTTATCAGGCTATCGTATATTAAAAAATTTCAACCTCACACACATGAAAGGGCTGTAAAAAGGACACCAATTTTTTTTTAAAAGCAGCTATTGAAACTTGCAATCCAATCAACCACTATCCTTCAGGCCACAGGAGAGGTGCTTTATGCAGAGTTCCTATTGTGTCACACAGAACATTAAAAAGATGTGTACTAAAGTACTGAGGTTTATTAAATTAATTTTACTATGCATTAAAGATACAGAATGGACCTTATATTTAACTGTGAGTGCATGGTGGCAAAGAACATGACTGATAATCTGATGCTTTACTGTTATTATGAAAATATTTCTGACTGTAGAGCCCTGAAAGGACCTCAGAGACCCCCAGATGTTCCCAGGTTCCACACTGAGACCTACTGTCTTAGAATTTAGCACACATAGATTCCATACCCTGGGTGTTGCTTTAAGATTACATATAAAGAATAAACGTTTAATGGTCTATGCCATCTTTCTCTAAAATTTTTTGCACAATAAATGTTTTTCTCTAAGAACCAAAACCCACTTTCAGAGCATTGATCTCTTCTATTACTAGCTATTATATGTTGTCATGGAAATAACCAAAAGAATTACCTACTCTAAGTTTTTTACATATAAAGAAATTGAGATCAAAAAGGGAAAATGTACTAAAATGAGGCTATAAATACTGGGGTTTAGCTCAGTGACATAAGCGCCTCCCTAAAATGAGCTGTAACTGTAAGACCTCTGGTTCCCAGCCAAATCATGTTTTAAATTTGTATATCAGTGTCTACTCAACTGTATGATTCCTCTTTATTTAGCATATTCATTTCAAAATCCCTCTACGTAATCCTTCTTTTAATCATAGATAACAATATCTTTTGCTTGCTTGTATTTTGCTAGTTCAAACTAAAACATCTTTAAAACATTATTCCTGGGTGGAACAATTAGGAAGAAAAAATTAAATTGGAGTAATCTAAACCTTTGAATAATGGAGTTTAAAGAGAAAACAAAGTGCATATAGCTTCTAATTTTCATTGTATGAATTTGAAATCTTTCCAGAGAACAACATATTGTTTTAATGTGAACAATTGCAATGTGGAGGAATTATGTTCATCCTGAAATGCTGTCTCTGAGAACAGCATTTACTCCATTCTTCAGAGGCTGTAACCTTGCCCAAATTAAATATAATGAGTGGAAATCTATTTAGGAAGTGCAACAGATAATACAAGAGAAGAAAAGTGTAATTGATATTTTCAGTCCTAAATTACACGTTTAATAATCTAGCTGTACCACATTGCAGATGCTGCTTGATCCATTATAAGTAAACTACAGCAAATTTCCTCCTACATAGGATAAAAGTATTACCTTAACCCCTCTCACACAAAGAAAGGATGATGTGAGATGAAGTGACCATTAAACATTGGATAACAGCTTTAAAATTGTTCCCACCTGAAATACATGCTGTCTTTAACTATTAAAATGTGGTTAATAGTCCTCTTGTCAGTCATTTAAGTGCTATTTAGATCTGGTTAATTGAATTTAAAATATCATTTTATTGTAGAGCAAAAAGGAGAGACTGGGTTTCTTTCCCAACATAAATTTCTTAAAGAATCTTTCTATGTCCAGTGTTTGAAATTGGCTTACAACCTATTTAAAATAGAAATATATAGAAAGAAAGCTTCTAGAATCTCACCACAAAATATCTTGATACAAGTGGATCTTATAAAGTTGAATTTCACAATACAGTAAAAGATACAGATTTTTATACACTAGAATTATGTCTTAACTTCCTGTTAAGACATGTAAAAGGGTTCCTTGCTTATACCAGCAGTATATATATTTCCAGACAGTTCTGAATTATATTTCAACAAACAAATATAATTGTACATTTTCCATCAATTCTTCATGCTCTTCAATGGGTCAAATTTAATGATAACTACAGAGTAGATGTTTGCTTTGTTACAAAGGCACAGTAGTAAGATGTCTATGGCTATGGGTTTGCAATATTTGGATTGCAGCCACATCAAAACTATCAAAAATTAGAACTAATTTATGTCACTTATTGTAAATTGTAAGAAATTACTCAAAATTCCAGCCTCTTCTTGAAACACTAAGTCAAATAATCCTGATCTTCTTTCTTTTTGATCACCTTTCTCTGACCTAACAATTTTGTATGTTTTGTTTTGTTTTGTTTTGTTTTTTGTTGTTTTTGTTGTTGTTTTTGTACCAGGAATCTTACTCAGGGATGTGTGTTTGCCAGGCAGGTGCTGTGCCACTGAGCTATATTCTCAGCCCCAATTTTATACCTTAACCCAATATTCTATAACCAAAAGGAGAAATGAAACAGGGAGCATAGCTTCCAGGCAGCTGTTAAATTTTTTCCCACTGCAAGTATGGAATTACAAGCATTTGGATGAGTGATAGGAACAAAAGTGATTTTGACCATCGATTCTTCCAGACCAATTTCATTTCATTTTTCTGTTGACTGTGGAGGAACATATCACTAACAGGTAATTTCCATTGAGCCATGGTACAAAAATCACTGTGTCACCAAGTCCAATGACTATAAAGGAAGAAATGAATACTTAAAGTTCCAAAAAGAATTTACTAGAACAAACAGGAACATTTTAATAGTCAGCTTTGCTGAATACAAACTGACACTATCACCTTGGAAAAATTATTCCATTAGCAGATATAAAGATGAGATAAAATCAGAAATGGAAAAGAGAAAGGGGGATGGACAAGTTCTATTTTACTGACAGCAAATCTTTGGTTCAATGATCACTCAGTTATTAAGATAGAAGACCTGGAAATAAAGCCAGTTCAAAGAAGTAGAAATCTGAGAGGGAGAATAACATATACTTCTGTTGTATGTCCTATGTACATTCCTAAAAATTGAGACCAATAACAATAGCCCCATTTATTAAGCATTCTCTATAAGCATTATCTGTTATTCACATGCTTAATGCAACTAAATCAAGGCAAATTTCAAAGTGCTCCATGTAGTAAGGAAAAAGAGTAAATACAAGAGAATTAATTCAATATTAAAAACTTCCCTAGCAAAATGTTCTCAGCTTTACAAGACTCCACACTTAAAATTCACTCACTGAGTTACCAATATAAATTCATTTTTCTGAAGGTTATCAGAATTTTTACTTATCTATATATTTAATTTTAAATACATTTATACTCATTATGTATATACAGGCATTCACCCATATAAATATACATATATTTATGTGAAAATAAATATGCAGATAATCATTAAATGCATATATTTACTATATGCATAGGTAGAAAGAGAAAAACATACAGACAGAAATACAGACACCAAAGATTCTAGAAATCCTCAGATTTGTTCCAATAGTTCAGTTCCCTGAGTCATGAGAACTGGACCACAACTCCTTTTTATTAAAATTTCACTTGATCTATTATATTTGATCTACATATGATTGTGTCTTTTGTATGAATTTCATATTTAAAAAAAACTGAATTCCCAGCACCAGATCACAGTATCAAGGATATTAACTTTAAAAATGTTTAAATTAATGTTAGAATAAAAGATCTTTGCCGTTAAAAAGGCAGTGGGAAAAAGAGTATGGCTAAGTCTCTCTAACACTATGGACCTTAATGATTAATATATGTCAGAAAAGACAAAATATAGGAACATGGGAAATCAGACCAATCTGCTGCTTTCTTTCAAAGCAAACTAAACCAGAACTAAGTCACACCCTGAAAGTAAGGCAGTGCTATGATTCTTACAAAGAACTTGAAGAGACACCAACTTTAGAAGCAATGAAGGAAGGAAAAAAATCTGGAGTCATCTTGTTTGAGCCTTGGACAAGAAGAAAGTTCCTGAAACAGCAAGTAAGATCTATTAAGACAAGTGTTAGGCTGAGGACAGCTCAGTGGCCTAAGCACCCACCTGGCAAACACAAGGTCAATCCCCTGATACAAAAAAAAAAAAAAGGACAACTGTTAGAAGTAAGGTAGGAGCACTCTGAAAGCAACTCAATTCTCAGGTCTACTAAATCTCTTACTAATAATTTTTCTCCATAATCTCAATCAGTTTTATATTAATTATAATATTCATTTTTGGAAAAATAGAAGTGCCAATATAAGTAAAGTAGATATATTAAACCTTAAATTAAGTTCGATGACTTTAAAGTATAAATATTTTAAACTAAAAATAAATATAGGCACAAAAAGGCAATTTGCCCGCCCTCTTGGTAAGCGCCTCTGGCTTGAGTCAGGAGAAGAACCAATCAGCGACTCCTGTAAGCCTACTGGTCAGGCTGAGAATCAAACATCTCCCTCCACCTCCACCCCCATCAGCAACTGGGGACAGAGGTCTGAGCATCTCTTGGTTGGATGAACATATGCAATGTGGCAAGTATGGGGGATTTCCTTCTGTCTTTTGTTTGAAAACAAAGGTTGTCTTCACTGTTATGTTTAGTTATGATTGTTTTGCTCTAGTCAATATTCTCCTTCAATTAGTTCTATAATGTTCTGTTTTTGGTTTGATTTCATATACCTAATTGACTGGACAACTATTGTGAAGATAATGAGATATACTATAGTACCTATTGCTACTATCCCAGTATCCTGCTGTGAAATTCTGTACCAATTTCACTGCATTGTCTCGATTGGCTTTGTTCTGTCATGTTCTGTTGCATTTTTACTACCTTCAAAATAAAAATAAACATAGATATAAAAATAATTGCAGGTGTACTGTTTCATTGTAAATGACTGCAGGCGACTTTGTTTTAATGTATATTCAAGCTATTCAGAAAATTATAATAATACTCAAAATTGGGGTTTAAACTATATCCAACATTGTCATTATTTGATATCACATAAAACACAAAAAGCATGTATGCTATCAGAAAGTTTAAAAGATAATATCCTAAAACCCTTTTCATTTTCATTTGAAAGTGATGAGTCCTCAAATGTATCTACCATTTGACACCAATATCGAAGGAAATCAATTGCACCTTGATCACCAATTAGGAATCTTCCAAAGTGTATGGAATGAGGTAGGTTTAATAGTTTGCATTCTCCCAAGTAAGTTCTTAAATGAATAGCATGATAGATGTGTACAGAGGAAAACTAACTGAAGAAATACAAAAGGTAATAGTAAGTTATATTACAAATATAAAGAGTAACTCTCATATGAATATTGCCCTTGTATCCAGCTTGGGACAATAATGTTCATACTGGATATTTGAAACACAGATTGTGAACAAGATTATGCATATTATAATAATTTTAAGTTAGATGAAGACAATATGAGAAATAACATGCTAATGAATTTATCTCAAACAGACTATAGACTTGAAATATTCTCAAAAGTTTAGATAATCTTCAAATGAAAAGTTGTTAATTGCTGAATAAAAGAAAAAGAAGAACTGGTACTAAACTCAGTGTTTTGAAAGGAAGAGTGATTTTCTTTTCAGGTATTCATAAAGCATTAATAAAATTTTGATTATATATTTGACTATAACAAAAAACCCAATACATAAAGAAAATAAATCATATTTATTACTCTAATCTAATTGTAAGGCAATAGAAAGTAAAATAAAAAATTGTATCCAGCTCCCTGGATACTTTAAAAAATTATTTAATTTCTTGGAGGCAAAAGATATATAATAATCTCAATTACAGGAGAAAATCATAAAAATATACCTTTTTAAAATCTATAGGATGTGATAAAAAAATCATAGAAATATACCTCTCTAAAATCTATGGGATGTGATCAAAGATTGCTACTTTTGAATGAAATAGAATGAGAGAAACCAGTTTTGGGTTCTTTTTTTAAGGAGGGCATTTGGTTGGTGGAAGCCTATTAAGTCAACTAAGATGATCAAATTACACAGAAAAATACACATAGAACACTTTTCTCACTCTGCTGTTAGTAGCCCCAGTAAAAAGAACATGGGTTCTAGATTCAGTGCCCAGAACCAGTATTCTTTCTCCCATGGACTAGTAGAAGGAAGAATGGACAATTTTTCATAATTTTATAATACTACTTTATTTCATGAGGATATTGCAAAGACTAAACAAGCATAAAAAGCCTCTGACACAATTTAACACTCCACAGTAAAAAACACTGATGAAAATTGATTGAAAGGACTTCACTTCAAAGTGATAAAAAGCATATATGGCAAACCCACCACCAACACCACACTAAAATCAGGGACAAAGTGTCCCAACTCTCACTATTCCTCTTCAGTACAGCATTTGAAATTTTGCCAGAGTTTTCAGGCAAGAGAAAGAAACAAAGGGATACAAATTGAAAGGACAGAGTTAAATTATCTGTATTTGAAGATAATATGATCTTTTATATAGACAACAACAGCAACAAAAAAACTCAACCAGAAACCTTCTGGACCTGATAAATTCGGCATAGTGGGAGGATACAAAAGCAAACACAAAAATCAATAACATCCTTATGTACCAAAAATTAATCTATTGAGAAAGTAATCAGGTAAGCAATCCCATTCATGATAACTTCAAAAAATTTAAAAAACTAAAAATCAACCTAACCATGGATTTGAAAGACCTCTATAACAAAAACTATAGAACTCTGAAGAAAGAAATTAAAAATATGTTAGAAAATATAGTCTGTGCTCCTGCAAAGGTAGAATCAGGATTGTTAAAAGCCTATACTATAAAAAACAATATGTAAATTTTATGCAATTCCTATTAAAATAACATTTTTCATAGAACTAGAAAAAAAACCCTAAAATTTACATAGAACCAGAAGCAGTTCTAAACAAAAAGCGAAGGAAGCAGCATTACAATTACAGACTTTTGGGGTCTATGTCTGATCCCGGTCCTTTCCTTATGGCTCTTTTTAATCTACAGCCTGAAATTCTTATCACTATCAAAAAGTAAATGATATCTGATTTTTAATATTTGTTAAATATTAGTTTAAAAAAATCATTATTGCTCTTATATGAAAAACCAAAAATCTAAATAAATCATTGAGCAAAGAAAAGTAAGATGTGTTATATAATTGTACAAACTCACCACAATGAATGTAATTCACATGTACTGCAAACACATATAAATAATTTTTAAATCCAAACATTTATATGAAAGATGATTATTTAAAAAATTAAAACCATATATATAAAACAAATCAAAGGTTAAGAAGACCACATAGTTGATCATCAACATGACAATTTAGTTCTTTATATACCTATTTTATCTTTTTCAATGTGTCCTATAAAATTCATGTCTTTTAAGGGAAAAAAGAAACAGCCTCTAAACCACAAGGGATTCAGAAATAAAGGAAGTGAAAGAAGACTGCTGCTTTCAAGTAGGGCATTTATTTGATGTGCTGTTCTATCCTTTTTATTTTTTTTTCTAGTTTTGAAAACATCATGCTGTGCAGAATTCTGATTAAAGGTGGATGTCAGTGAGCAGAAAGTTAGATAACTATCCATCAACTGACCAAAATTCTTTTCAGGAAAAAAAAAAGAAGAAAATATTTTCCTTTTAAATACCATTCTCTTAAGAGACTAAGAGAATTTCCTTACCTCTGAGGAATCCTTCAATCTCTTAACTACAGGAAATCTATAAAATACTAATTATAATTCTATAATACAGAATTCAGAAATACTGTATTCTAAGCATTATGCTAAGTACATTTTATCAATTATTTTCCACCAATAGTGTGAGTAAAGAACAAATTATTTTCAACTTCAAACGAGCAATCAGGAACTCAAAGAAAATAAACAAGTCACATATCTTGAATGGGCTGAGATTTAAATTCATGATTATGTGATAATTATGGAAGGGTTAAGCAAAATGGCTAAGTTGTAAATGATAAAAGACTGAGGAAAAGACCCCCAAAGAAAAGAAAAAGTGACAAGAGTATCAGGCATACAGCCCCACATACACCAAAGCCTGTCTTCTAGAATCCTGCGATTTCACTGTATCCTGCACAGGAAAGCAAGACTTTGCCTGCTAATAGTCTGGTAACTTTTGCCAAGGATATCTGACAACAAAATTAGGACAGAAACTGGAAAGCATCTGATTATCTCTATTTTTCTGCACTTTTGAGAGTAGAAAATGGAAAGACACATACCATCTTTTGGTCTGTATTTCAAAATAAGTGCTTTGGAGTGATACAGTCATATTTCACTGCCTAACTTTAAAAATAGTTCTTCTGGCATTCTCTTACCTGATGAAGCTCTGTTGCTGAGTACTATGCTTTTAAAGAGCTCTAAATCAGAAATTTTTTTTAGCAGAGAAACATTTACACTAAAGGTCAAGTGTGCCACAGTGAAACTGGTTGATTAGACTGAGAAGCTACACTATCATTTATTATAAAAGAGTCAGGCGGAGTTTTCTTCATATTCAGAAGTAAATGTATAATCTATGAATCTTAAAGTGCTAAAAGATCAGTTAATAGCACTACTTTATAAGAAATAAATGTTTGTTAAATTAATGCCAAAGTTTTATGTAAGTTAAGGGAATACAGAGTATTCATTATGGCTCCATTAAATGATAGCTGGTATTTCAATCTTTAATTTCCAAGGGTGTCTAGAATTCACATGAATATACTAATGGAGAAGGGAATTATTTGAAGAAAAAGGAAATATCTGCTGTCCAGAGAATGGTTTACTAGGTCACTCTGGCAAAGCCCTGAGTCGCCTCTGCTCCTGAAAATCCTGCATCACTAATACTCACAGGCTTAGCCATAGTTTTAATTTTTGTGCTATACAATTCCACTGCCACTGAGAGACTACTTTGCCATTTGTTACTAAATCTTTTGACGTTTTGAGATTTTATGAAAATTTCCAGATTTATAAGAAATACTGAGCCTCAAAAGGAAACCTATTTTTATATATTTCATAGGGGAAATTTTGTACAGAAAATTATTATGAGCCCAGAAGCAATGAAAGAAGTAAAGAATATGGCAAACATATTTTCTTACTTTTTTTTCTTTAGTATTGATAATTTAAGAAAGGTTACATATTCCTGTGCTTTTAAATCTAGATTCCAGTACATGCTATCACGTGGATATAATATAATCTTGCCAACAGTAGTAAATTGAAATGTTTTCAGGATTCAAGCAGTTAAATCAAAGAGCAAAGTGAGTACAGTTGAGAAAGAAAATCACATAACCATCTGGTTCTATGTTTTGTCATCTGCATTTTGATAGAGAGGCAGTAAGGATAACAATGTATACGCTGTACGAATTTAGTGATGATTGGCAATTAATACACAATATTGGTGTCAGAAATGACACAAATGCAATTCTTTTGGCAAAGTGAAGACCTCACATCTAACCAATTCCTTACCTATTCCTTAGTCCCACCTGATTGTTGATTTAGAGCCACTCAATGTTTTCATTTTTTTGACATCTTTTAAATGTTTCTAAAGCACCACAGAAAGCAAACTGAATCTTCAAACTACCTTTAGGTCATAAGTGTAGTCTGGGTCTATCTAACTGTCAGGAAGAGTAGAGAACTAACAGGAAAAATATTACACAGCTCTAACATGGACTAGAAGCTCTACATTAAGTTTTGTAATACCCCCACCATGGGCTCATCTTTTGTCTATTTCATTCTTAAGTCTTTCTAGGTTGTGTGATCAGTGAGGACACAGAAAGACAAGAGAAGAGGGCCCTATAGATGAGGCTTCAGGAAAGTAGACAGAGTGGACATATTCTGCCACTAGGATCCTCTTCTTCACACTTGTTTGTTGGAAACATACCTACTGTTAACTATTTTTATGACACGGTCGAAATCATCATCACTTCTTGAGGTTTATCCTCTTTTTGAGTTAACAGAAATTAGACTAAATAGTCTAAAATATCTTCTCCCCTAAACATTTAGATTAGAGAGAGGAGGTTTCTCACAGCTTCTGGTGTCTCATGACCAGGTCTCACACTGAAATGACTGCTAAGCGGACTGTATTAAAAGACTACGAGCACTTACAGAGGTAGCACACAGGGACATCACTGACTAGCAATGTCTGCCTGTTAGGAAGTTTACAGTTTAAATCAGAAAGTAGAATCAGAAGTATTAACTTTGAATCTGATATCAAAATTACTTAAATCAGGATTAATGATTCATGAATAATCACTCTTTATGATTATTATTCTTTCTACCCTTTTTAGTGAACTGTAAATATGAACATTTGTGTAAAAATATCTACTTATTTGTTTATTTGATGGGAACATATACAGTAGGTACTCTTCTATCAAAGCATGAAATATTATCAAAAATGCCATTATTTTGTATTTCAAAATCTTGGGAAGTTTATTGGCAATGCACATACAAAATGTTGTACTAAATTTAAGCCAAAAGAACTCTACATATGATTATTACATTTCCAAATACTTTTTAACAAAGCAGGCATTTCCCCCACATTTGTCTTCAAGTAGAATTAGGGGAAGATGGAAATAAAAGGTTCATTAGGTTTGTCAAAATTTATCCAGACAAGTTATTTTTAACAAGTCTTAAAATGCAGATACATGAGACATGAGGTTCTATTCTTACTATCATTCCAAAAGGACCCCACTATATCAAATGTCAAAATTTTAAACCAGAGAAAAATTAGTAGTAGTAAGAAGGAAAATTCTTGTTACCCAGAAGTTTCAGCATGTACTGACAGCTGTATAACTTTTATTTAAGCAAAAATATGATAACTCATACAAATGCCATCATGCATACAAAATCTTTTCTAAATAAAGTTTCTGGGTTTGTGCTGCATAAATAAATAAATAGTTTCAAGATATTGCCAAAGAAAAATTCAAATAATTGTATAAGATTTGGTGTCTCGGGCCAGGTTTATTGCTCAGTAGCACAGTGCCTGCCCTGGCAAGCACAAGATCGATTGTTGGTACCAAAAGAGATATAGATAGATACATAGATAGATAGATAGATAGATAGATAGATAGATAGATAGATTTTGCTTCTCAGAGTTCTTAAATGTTCTGATTTTAAATCTCTACATGTAGAATTTTTAAAAACATAATTAAAATTGTAATATTTGTAATACCTCCTATAAACTCAGAGGAAAATATTCCGTAATCATGCCTTATTTTACTTGTTAGAGTTAATTTGTTATTTTTGCTATTAATTAGGAATATTAAGAGGTATATGACATGTTACATTGTTCAATACTTGAAGATTAAGCAGTACTTGAAGCAATCTTCATGAAGCATTTTCTAAGCTAAAGCAAATTCCAAATACATCAGTCTGAATTTCTAAACTAGTAAGTACATTCAGAAGAAAATCATTTAAATTTTACCAATAGGATGATAACACTTTTAGAATTCAAGTACTTAAAAAAAATGTTTTCTTGTGATGTTTGCTCAAATGAGTTTAAATGTCACTGAAATTTCTACCTGATATTAGAAACCCATCTCTTTTGCTTGCTTTTCCCTCAAGACTCAGAAGCCAAAGCTTCTCAAATTACCCTGCTGTCTTAAAAATCTCAAAATCTCTAAATAATGTTCTATCTGGGTTCCACAGGAAGGATCTCTGTGTAGGTCGCACAACTCTGAAGGAACCGTTAGGTTAAAAGAGGGAAAGTAGTGTATCTTTCATGTCTGCTAAAGAAAATCAGTCCATCTATTGTGGAGGGAAAAAAAAGAAAGAAAATGAAGAAACATATTTCATTTATCATTCATGGAAATTGACCATTGAAAACTTGGCAATCTCTGTCTGTAAGAATCTTTTCATTAAAAATTTATTATCTCTAAAATTCTGAAAATTTTTCCAAATCCCACAAGTTCTCCAAATTGCCATAGGACCCAATAAAATGCTACCTATAAAACTTCACATTAGTATATTAAAATTATGTATATTAAAATTAGTATATTAAAATTATAAACCACATTTGTATATTAAAATTATGCAAATCTTTATCATAACAAGACAATTAACACAACGATTATAGAAAAATACCAAACAAGTAACTATAGCACTACAGGATTAGTTTTAGCACTAAAAGAATTACATGTCAAAGATATGCTTAGTTTCAATCAACCTCTCATCCCCAGCTTCTTCCCTGTTTCCTTCCACCTTATAACAACCGCTCTAACTAACCTGCCCAGAACAAACCTGCCTGACAGTACATGACTTGATTCATGTAACCAATTATATGATAATCTGTGATTAGCCTTGTATTTCCTGCTTGCAAACAGTATTTAAACTGAACTCTTAGTTGACTCATGGCTGGTGACTTGGACTTGGTCCTAGCAGCCCACTAATATAATAAATCACTGCCTTCCAAACTCTCTGTGCAAAGGGTCTTCCATCTGGTTTGATATCATATTTCTGCAACATTATCTCCCAACACAAATATAAGTTCCAAGAGAGAAGAAACATCTCTTTGCAGTATGCTTTGGTGCAGTTCCTATAATAGTGCGTTGTTTAGTGGTCTCCAAGTTAATGTTTCTAAAAAGAGCACCTTGAGTTTATCAAAGCTGAATACAAATGTATGCATGCAGAGGGAGGGGAAGGACAGTGTTGGTCACTGAAGATTTTGCTTTTTTTTTTTTTGAACGTGTATATTATATTTTAGCTATGTCCCAAAGTGAATGTACATTTATATCTCTGAGTTCAGCTACCCTAAACAAGAAAAGTAGATCCAAAATTATATATTTAAAAATTTAAATATATATCACCAAGAACAATCTTTCAACAGCAAAATATGAATATCTTTTACCCCATCCATTACATCATTATAGCTTTCAGAAGCTGGTTTTGTTTCAATTGGAAGGTTTATTTGATTTTATCATTTTTAACAATCATTATTGTTATATTTTAAGCATGCAAAACTTTTTTATATCAAACAATATTTTACCTACTTTATGTTTTGATCTTATTACAATTCAAAGATCCAATCCAAAAGTGGACATTTGAGATGAATACACACTTCTCAGATGAAGAAATACAAACGGCAAATAAATAAACATCACTGGTCATTTGAGAAATACATATTAAAACAACACTAAGTTTCCATCTCATTCCAGAGAAAATGCTATCATCAAGAAATCAATAAAAAATAAATGGTGGCAGAGATGTGGGAAAAAAGGAATGCTTCTCCACTGTTAGTGGAAATGTAGACTGGTACTACCACTGTGGAAATCAGTGTGGAGATTCCTCAAAAATTGAGGATTGGAGGTCCCATTCAATACAGCTAATTTCCTTCTGAGTATTTTCCCAGAAAAACTGAAAACATCATATTACAGCAATATATGTGCACCCATGTTTATAGCAGCACAATTTGTAAAAACTAAATCTTGAAAACAACCCAAATGCTCATCAATCACAGAATATATAAAAAAGATGTATTTTTATATAATGGAATACTACTCAACTATAAAGAAGGATAAACTCAAGACTTTTATAGGTAAATAGATGCAACTTGAGACCATATTCATAAGTAAAATAAATCAGACTGGCCTGTATAAATATTGTAGTGTCTCTCTAGTGTAAAAAACCGAAAGAGTATATCCAAAATGTACAACAGATATTGTAAGAGTGAAAGGGTAAGAAAATACTCAAAAGGAAAGAACTGGAATGAAAGAAAGGGCAAAACTAGTGTATTTATCTAATATACCACTAATGTCCATAAGTTCATCAAAAAGAATTGTTTGTGCTTTCATTATTTGATCATTTTTTCATGTCTGTATTTGTAATCTGAGCAACTACTTTAAAGATAACCATATGCAATATATTAACTATTGGTAATTTATTATGTTGTTTTGAAATATTGTATCATTATTTTTGTTCTTTTTAATTTTAAAATTTAAAAAGATTTTAATTTTCAATTTAAATTTTTAATCCATACAAATATACTTCTACACACAGAAGGAGATAGGAGGTTATGTCATTTTTCTCCTGCAGCTGTTTCCAGAATGTCACCAATATGCTTTTATCATTCCAAAACTCTCATTGATATGATGTGATACACAGTGTATCACATAAGTTGTATGCTTCCTGTTTTAAATTTTGTGGTAACTATCCATTACCACTGATTTTCTTTTTTTTTGAGACAGGGTTGCCTTATTTCACTAAATCATTTGGAGTGGACTCAAAATTTTCCTATCTCAATGCTCTACATGATGAAATTTCTGGCATGTGCCACCAAGCCCAGCTTTTTACTGCTTTACTTGCCTATTCCATGTAAGTACTCCTACTACATTGAACTGACTGAAGCAACTTTATAATATATTCTCTCAATATTCTTTGCAAGCATTCATGGTTTCCCATATATTTTAAATTCATCTTACACATGTTAAATTCTGTATAGTATTCTAATGGGAACTACATTAAATTTATGCTAATTTGACATACGAAGCTTTCACAGTTAAGAATAACATTTTCTTTTCTATTTACTGAGATCTTGTTTTATAATTTTCAAAAATATTTTCTCACATAAACCTTGTGCCTTTTCAGTGCTTTCTTTGTATTTTCACCGTATTTCCACTATAAATTTAAATGTTTTCCACAAATTATTGTTTGAGAATAAGTGTGCATTCATATTTATATTTCTTTTTCATATGTATTACCAAAAATTATGATAAATTTTTTCCTGTTTCATATTTTTTAAAAGGGATATAAAGCAGTAACAGAATTCTAGTCTAGTGTTTCCAGGGTTTATTTGAAAATTATTAAATTTCCAAGAACTGTTAAGGAATCAAATGTTTATAATAAATACACCTTATAAATATATGAAGAAATGTTCACCATCACTGATCATTCAAGAAATGCAAATTAAAACAGCATTGAGATTTCATCTCACTACAGAAAGAAGGGCTGTCCTCAAGAAATCAACCAATAACAAATGTTGGCTAGGCTGCAGGGAAAAAGGAACACTGCTCCACTGTTAGTGGGAGTGAAGACTGGTGCAGCCACTGCGGAAATCAGTGTTGAAAACACTAGGATTGGAAGTTCCATTCAATCCAACTATTCCCCTCCTGGGTATTTGCCCAGAAAAATTGAAAAGGTCATGTTTCAGCAATATATGTGTATCCATGTTTATAGCAGCATAATTTGTAATAGCTAAATCTTCAAGATGACCAAAATGCCCATCGACCACAAAATGGATGAAAAAGATGTGGTATTTTTATATAATGGAGTACTACTCAGCTATAAAAAAAGATGATCTTGAAGCTTTTATAGGTAAATGGAGGCAACCTGAGACTATCCTCATAAGTGAAACTCACATTTGTAAATATCATATTGTCTCTCTAGTATAAAAAATAATAATAAAAATTGAAACAGTAATATGATCCAAAATGTATAATAGATATTGGGATAATGAAAGGGAAAGAAAGTGCTCTAAAGAATATAACTGTATGTATGTTTAAGTGTGCAAGATAGATAACCATACTACTAAGTTTTTTTTAGTTCATCAAGCAGAATGGTTTGTATTGTCATTGTTTGGCTGTCCACTTTTTATGACTTGATTTTGTGACTTGAGCAAGTACTTCTAAGATAACAATATGTAATTTATCAACTAGTGATTTCTGTTTTTTTTAAATTCTGTATTATTTCTGCCTTTTTTCTGTTTTTTTCTATAAATAAAAAAATTATATATATACCTGTCTTTACTTCAAGTTGCTTTATATTTTAATAATATTATTTAATTTTATATAAAATCTTTGTAAATTTTATCTTTTTCAAATTTCAAGTATTAGACAAATGCAAAAGTGTTTTTGTTTATTAAAATACTTTTTTTTTTTTTTTTTTGGTGCTGGGGATCGAACTCGTGACCTGGCATTTGCCAAGCAGGCACACTGCTGAGTTAAACCTCTGGCCCCTATTAAATTAAACCCATCAATTAAATAAGGCCTACAGCTACTCTGATCTAATTTCTTATATATTTGTTGGGTTAAATTTTTTAATTTTGAGATGGGGTTTTGCTATGTAGTTCAGGCTAGCTTTAAACTCACTATGTATCCCAGGCTGGCCTCGAACTCATGGTAATTCTTCTGCATCACCCTCCCAAGTGCTGAAATTATAGGCGTGAAATACCATGCCTGGCTTAGAAGGTCAACTTGAAAAGAGTTTATATTATAACTTGCAACTATACATCCAGTTATTTTATTTAAAGAAGGGATATAGGTTGAGATATTGTCAAATACATTTTCAATACTGAATATGAATTCTTTCAATACACGAGTACTGATTATATATGCCTGAATGTTAAAATAAATTCCCTTTCCTTAAGTGAATCCTGCTTTATAAAAGTGTGTATGATACATTTCTGAGCCACTTGCTAATATTATCTCAAAAATTTTGCCAAATATATGCTGGTAAAAATAGTCTATAAACAATTATATAAAAGTTAAATAAATCTATAGTTTAAGATAGCCAATCAGTTATACATGAAAGAAAAAGAAATTAAAGGATTAGAAAGGTGTACAAAGAAATTTGGGGGATAATTGCATACATTACCATTCTTACGGTGATTTTCACAGGTATATGAAATTTTGTACTTTATGTGTAATAAAGTTATATTTCTACAATGTTGTTTGAAAATTCTTAAAGTTCTTTCCTGATATGTAAGTTTGCAGAACATAAATTACCTATAAAAATTCAGTGAAAGTTTTTTGCCCTTAAATGAAGCATTCATGTGAATTCAACCACTTTTCATCCTTGTCTCATTGCCAAACCATATAAATGTCAAACCATGGTCTGTCAGAGCTTACAGACAAAACTAAACTATGAAATTCTGAAATTTTTCAGCATTACCTTATGAAATTCAAGTAAAACTGGGTACATAAATACTATAAAATACGACATAAAATATGACATAAAATACATAAAATATTACAGCATGCATAACATGAATATTAATCAACTGGGTTACATACCTTTGACAGTGGTTGCATCTATACTACTTAATATGGCAATAATAACAATGTGCTTGTGCATATGTACCTTTAAATAAAATTAGTTAATGAGCAGCATTCATTAATATTCATTCCATACAACCATGTTTAATAATATCCTAAAGAATAAAAAAAACACAATTGGATCATAATTCTTTAAAACTGTATATATGAATTTTATTAATAAGCTGTAAGTACTAATTAAGGTATCTACTTGTATTCAAGTTCACTAATAAAAACTCATTATAATTCAAGAACAACATTAGGCCTAATGGTCATTCCTGAAAATGTGACTGTTAATATCATGACCATCAGCATCAGTGAACTAAAGATCCTACCTCAGGCTCTACTGACTTGATTTTATTTTGACAAAATGTGAAAGTATTTATTTAATGTGATGTAACTATAATTTATATCAATGGTACTTAAAAAAGCAAAAAAAAAAGTATCTTTGCTCCAATGTAGAAATATTTGAAAAATCATATGCTGAAGCATTTAAATAATGCAATAACAAAAAATACTTTATGCATATAAATATTTAAAAATACAAGTATAACATTAAAGAAAACTAGATGATGTACATATTTTAAAAGATGAACAAAAGTTATCCTAAAAAGTGCATAGAACTTTTGTTTTTAAGAATTAGAAAAATATGGAAAAAAGTATTTTCCAAACCAGTTATTATAGCCTACATAATAAATGGGCTGTTTTTTCTTTAACGCTGTAAAAATGTGTATTTTACTTAGTTTTTATAAAGTATAAAGCAAATATCTCTCAAAAAGTCAGTTGCAAAGGTCCTAAAGAAAGATCTCTTCTGAGCATAAAAATACATAAAATTATTCATTCAAAAGAATTATGTCTAAGAACTGTTACATATTAAAAAGATTTACATGTTTTCTCTAATTCCAATAACACTATGAGATGAGAAAAAGTATTTTCATTTTATAGATGAAGGAAATGAAGATTTAAAGAGGATAAGAACATTCCGCAAATCACATAGTTACTATGTACTAGAAGCTAACTTGAACACTTCTGACTCTAAAGTTTCAGCTTTTGTCAATACAATATTTTTCCTTTATATTTATCTCAAACTTTAGTACATTAACATAACAGTTGCAGCACTTTAAATATTACATATAAATAACATTATATAGCAGAGTATTTATTTGCATAAAATGTCCTACTTTAAGAGCAAAATAAGAGAAAACCAATTGAAGTATAATATAGCATTCAGTTATAAAGTCATGATGGGAGGAACCAAATTGTTCATTCATCTGTGTTTATCTCATGCCTTTCACTTAGTGAAGGCTCAAGAAATATGATATGAACAAATGAAATTTTCACTATATAATAGATTAGTGCCTCAAAGTATTAAAATGTGTTCTTCCAAGACTAACATTATTGTATCAACTCCACATAGGTATAATATAAAACAAGAAACATTTTACTCATTTAGAGTATTTATAGCACTCCAACCAGATAAACATGTTTGCATTCTATTGTCCTTAAAGAGCAAATGTATAAACTGTTTGGAAATACATATTCTCCATGGTTCTGAAACAAAAGTGCTCACAAGAACAGCCTACTGGTACTTTTAGCTATTAATTGCCTAAGATCCCTAGGTGCCACATGCTGGGTAAATAAAGCACTGGTCAAGAATTTAATACTATTCTTAAATACAAATCATTGGACCAAAAAATAGAGTCAAATACAAGAGATAAATTCACCTGCTTCCCAAGTGGTCTTTCATTCACTTTGAAGGAATTGTACCTGTTTTTGAGACACTAAGAATTGGTTTTAAATTTCTGTCATGGGTTATGTCATTTTCTATATTATATATAGGCACTTATTAGAAGAATCTGCTTTTGTATAGTTTTCTGTTCTTAAAAATACTGGATTACCTGGAGAGAGTGTTTGCCAAGATTACATCTAGTAGGTTATCTGAAACAATCAATCAATAAAATATAAAGTAAAATATAACATATGTAGGTAAAATATAAAGTAAATATAAAGTAAAATATAAAATATGTGGGCAACAATTATTTCCACAAGGCATGCTCATATGACACTCAAATGAGTATTTCATGTGTCAAAATCACATACAAACACAAATTTATCACTAAGTAACAAATAATTCAGATGACAGGTCAAGTGCCTCTTTCATTACATGCTACCAGGACAAAAATATTTATAATTTTAAATCTATTACACTTGAAAATCATCCCCCAAATCCCAAATTCTGGATTATAAAATATGTAATGTAAGTACACAATTTTAATGAGAAATTGGGGAAACCTCATTCATTAGTTCATTCAATCACTCATTCAAGCAAATAAATATTAAAAGCCTATTGTGAATAAAAGTAATGTGTTAGGCAGTGACTTTTCAAAAAAGGTCAATACTCATAACTGTTTTCAATATAAATATACAAAACGTTGACCACAATTACTATAAGATATATCAGAGTAACAATAACAACCTGAGGAATCTATGTTTAAAGATGATTACCAATGTCTTACCCAATCTTTTCATGTTTTATTCGTTAAATGTACTACTCAATGCTTCTACATTTCAAAACTATAAATACATTTTAAAAAAGTAAAATATCATTAACTGCACTGAAATTCTTGATACACAATGAAACATGTTCTCATTGGAATACTACTTAATTTCAGAGACAAATATTTCTGCAAATTGACCTTAAGCAAAACATAAATGTTACAGGCCCAGCACTGCTAAAGGGATAATGAGTTGCTTTTGAAACAAAAAGGAATAAACTGGACTGGCTTTTCTTTTTCCTTTTAATAATAACACTATAAAAATAATTCACTTGCAAATTTTATTTAAAAATAAAAACAGAATTCTTACAATATTTACTCTTTGTTGAGGAAATTCTATTTCCATAAAATTTTCTTAAGTATATATAAGAATGCATGTAAACTGTTGTTTATAAAAATGTTGTTGAAACTATTTATAGTTATAGTAGCAAAATAACTGGAAAAACTATTCACTGGGAAAATATATTCATATGCGGCACACATACACTTAATATACATTGAATTTTTAAATAACTTATAACAACTAATGATACATACCAAGATGACAACAACAATCTGGGGTCAATCATGGTAGATTTCATTAATTTTTGTTTGCATGGATATTGAGAGTTTTGTAATTCTCTGTAACATGCTTTCACTGTTTTTACAAGAAAAAAAATTTTTGCACCAAATGTAAAATAACTGCAAAACTTCATACTGAGTAATAAATACTTTTAAGGATCCTGTACATATTTCATCTCTAGTCTTTGTCCATTGTATGAGCCTTATGAAGTACGAAGTCAATTTCTCCTACTTGTTATTAACATCCAAAACCAAGTTCTCTGACTGCTGCCTCTGGGCTTCTTCCCTGATTCCTCAACATGCATCTCAAGGATACCTGATACAGATCCTTGGGGAACTCAAGGATTTGACTTTCCGAGTCTCATTTTTTCTTCTCAGTAAAATGAAGTAACTTCATTTCATCATGTAACACTTGCTACTTTATAATACTCTCTGATATTATAGAAAGTTTTCCTAACATAGCCCTCACAGCCTTGGTTAGCTCAGTGGGTAGCATATTTCCCAAACAAGCCAATATAAAATTCATTCTCAAATATATTTACTTTATTTCTTTCCATTAATCAAACAAAAATATACTCACTTAGCACCTGTTTTCCTTCCCATAACCAATTGGGCTGCAGTACAACCGTTGCTGAAGTCATGCATTATCATCTCTCAATATTTTTCATAACTCATGCTATTTTTGTATAACTGTGAAGTCAATTTTCATAGAAAACAGGCTTTTTAAATCATTATACATCAAGCAGAGGTGTAAAATCTATGTATGAAGATGCACAGAAAGAGTTTTATTATAGTCATTTGTAGGGACTAGGGCAAAGAACTTTAGTTTTATTTACTGACTCTAGGTTATTGTTGGACTTCTTTGTCCTCCAAAGGTAATTTGATAGTAAATATTTTATTTTAATAATAAATAATGTTAATATTATGTGCAACAAGGACATCAGGGCCAAAGCAGGCCTGGAGCTTATGACTGGCTGCATACAGAGAATTTTGGAATTAAAGAATATGTCTGACAGAAAATTTAAAATAATAGAGGGAAAAGATAATGCCAATAACCCTAGTTAATCCTTCAAAATAAAAACTGATTAATTCAATCCTTTACCCTGGGCTTCCCAGATGTATGACAAAATGTATTTCCCTGCCTTATTTAACATGTTTTCCATAATATTTAGAAGTTTAGCTAAAAAATGCTAGAAGCAAAGAAATAACTTGGTCTGCCATATAAACACTGCATTTCTGCTTTAAGTTCAATAATGGGCAGAAACAACCTGATAGTAAACTGACAACACCACAAAGAGGAAGAAAACTACATCTTATCTGCTATTTAAAAAAAATCAAGCCAGGGTGTGGTGGCACACTCTAATCCCAGCACTCAGGAGGCTGAGGCAGGTGGATCATTGCAAGTTTCAGACCAGCCTGGGCTAAAAAGTGAGCCCAAGTCAGCCTGAACTGCATAATGAGACCCTGTCTCAAAAAGACAAAAAAAAAAAATCACTGTAGGATCACAAATGCACGTCTTGTGTATCACTTTGCATCCTCTCTGCCTCAGTCTCTGTTTAGTCAACCATGAGGTCCCTGAGGGTCTGGGCTCTTATCTCCCCTATAGTGACACAGCCACGGCCCTCCCCACCCCTCTTATTCTTTCCAGCTCAACTCCTAACCAGAGACAAGCCCTACCTACCCTCACTTTTAACTTTATTCTTTCAGATGGAAAAATAATCACCTCTCATAAATTCACTCCTAACCCAACACTTATTTTTCAGAATTCTACCTCACCATGGTCCTGATGAAACGACATATTTAAATCAAAGGAACCGTTCCTTCTACCTCCCCTGGGTCCTTAAATATGCTACTGGCCTTACTCCTCATAGCACCTTGTCTTTTTGTTTTTCCAGTCTAAGATGCGGGCATTTAACCCATGAAGTTGTCCTGGCCAAAACATCTGGTACCAGCTTCTACATCTACATGGGCATCAGCCATCATCCCATCAACCTTCCTAATCCCTGATACGGCGCCCCCTGCCAGCAGGAAGTAGTAAGAGAGAGACTTCATCCTTTTCCTAACAACAAAAAGACGGGAATGAAAGGACTATGCCCTGCGGGGCATTACGTAGTGGAGGTGGGATTAAGGATGTTTACTTTAAAGCCACTCCCACTTTCCCATATGACAACTTCCTCTTTCCTATCCCCATGGCGTGAAAAAGGCTCCAATCAGCCCCCTAAGCATCGCCAAATGCCCGCCCTAAGCGCCACCTCTGTCAAAGTTTATAAATATATTCAACACCCAACTTTCCAGTCAAAGAATGCCAGGCTTCTGTAGCTATGGAGTTCTCTCCACATCCTCATAATAAAAGCTACTTTTATATTATATTTTTTTCTTTCTTATTGCACCAAAAACCTAACAGTCCCTACTCTAGCCACTGCTACACCCAGGATTCCTCACCTCATAATGGCCTGGGACCCTCTCACTTCCTGTCCCAGGTTCTCTAGTGTCTTATCTTGAGATCTCACAGCAACTTGCTGCTCACCAGAAAAAACACAATCCCAGTGTGAAGAACTCTTAATAACTCTTGACTGCTATGTGGAAAACCCTCTAGGTCAGTTCATTTCATGGTTATTTCAAAACTAGTATACTCATCATTCCTAACCATGCAGACATAGAAGACGGCTCTTTGTACAGGTATCACTACAAAGTGGCAAACTGCAGTAAGCATTTGACAATTTCAATAAATAGTTAATAGATTTTTTTCTGAATTGACCAATATGGCACTATAAAAATAAACTCAATTTAGTCCTTAGTGCTTTGATTTTACTTTATCTCCTCTTTCATTTTAATTAAAGTATTGTTATGGTATGTGTCTGGATGTCCCCTCAAAGCCTCATGCAGTCATGGGGTGGGGGTGCTTTTTGGAGGTGACTGAATCTATTATATGACTGATTTGTAGTGAAACCCTAGGATTCAGGGGGAAGTATTGCTGGATCAATCCATTGATTGGATTGGCACCATCCAAATCCCAGTAGACTGGATATAATATAATGGATGGAAAGCTTTGTCTTGCTCTCTTGTTGCTTTTGTTGTCTTTTGCCATCGAGAAACACTGCTCCCGTGCCATATGCCACTCTGCCTTGGAGCCAGGCAACTATGGACTGAGACCTCTACACATTGTAAGCTAAATAAAATTTTCCTTCTTTAACTTTAGATGTTGGATATTTTGAGAGAAAAGTAATCTGAAAACAAGTATTTACTATCACATTAACTTTAGAGACCATAGAAGTGCAGCTTAACTAATAACTCCATAAAGACTCTGATGTATGAGGCACATTTAAAGGACTGATCATGGATAATCTTTGTTCTCATCTTCTAGTTCACTGATGTTGAGATCTTCAAAATTGTGCACCAACATTACTTATGAAAAAATGGAGCAAGGTATGTAGCATACAAGGCCTAACCTAAAGCTTACTATAAAATGATGCCTTGACACTTGGAGGAGGAGCAGAAAAGTCTTACCTGGGTTAACTGTCATCTTCCCTCCTCAGTTAAGTCTCTGACCCAACCTTCCTTTTCAAAAAGACCAAGTGCCATTTCCACTCTTTCCTGATTACCAAGTATCAGTTTCTTGCAGCCCCTGAAATTATTCGAACAAGCAATAAAATCCTCACAAAGGAAGTGACACAGGCCAGCTTCCCACAGTCCCTGGCTGCTCACCCTATCCCAGATGCAATACTTCTGTGGCACTGCATGGTACAATGTGTGCCTTCCACAGACCGTGAGCATAACCAAAGCACTATCATGGCCTTCTATCAAGTGATGGCTGTCACTCATTCAGCATTCCCATAATCCCAAAACAATCCCTCGGTTTCACAAATGATGTGAAAAAGAGTGGATTAAAATACTATGTGGGAGAGGGGGAGAACATATAAGAGAATTTTGAAAGATATAAAATGTTTTACAAATATAAAATCAGACTTCTAAATGATGCAACATCTCCTCTATTTTCTGCTTTTAAAACACCCTGTGTTGATTTACAGATGAAGAAAGCAAGACCAAGGAAACAAACTTGTTTTCCTAAATTCATGTTATTACTGAGCATTACAGCTGGATTTAAAACTTTTGACTGTTTGAATCCATGTTTATGTTTGAATCCATGCTTATTGCTTATGTTAAACCATGTTGCTGTCATTTAATCACATCCAAAATGTGAAGTGCATACAATGAAAAAAAGTTAACATAACTTTAAGAACATAAACAACAAAGGAAATTATTTTCTTAAAAACTGTTTGTCATTATTTCCACTGCATCCACAGGCAATCAAAGGAAAATAGCTATAAAAGAAGCTTTTATGTAACAATGGTTAATCCATCACTATTGTCCTTTGACACATACAAGTGGAAGATTGCGCAAGGCCTGACACACACATATACAACAGTATATGTGAGCATCATCACCACCTCAATCACACATTCTTGTATTTACTGTTAGCCCTTCTAAAAAGAAAAGACGATTTACCTTCAGTCAATCCACACAGTGAAATATATACCAAAGGGAATATGAAGTCATAATATTTTAACTTCCAAACAACAGACTATGTTGCTGGTGTTACAGTATTTCTACATGGCATCATTTATTTAGAAAATTCCAACCTGACCAAACATCTCAGAAAGGTTCTTGAAGCAGCACAATATAGAGTAATTCTTCAAGAAAAGACTGATAAATACAATCAGTATTTACACTTGGCTCAGTTCTGAAAAATACACAATTAACAAAGATGAAGCATCAATAGCCCATACGAGAATAAGATCTTAGCAGGATGAAGAAGTGGTGCTCTCCTTCCTATAAAATTATCTTTCACAAAATTATCTTTTTAATACTATGTTAAAAAATGTAGAAATGTAAAATAATTATTAAGATTCAAAAGACATAGCATACTACTATACACAATAAAGTTCAATAAATTACATGTTTAACATTGCCAAACACCAATGCTATTAGACATTTGTATCTATCCTCATATCCCATTTTTCTTATATCATCTAAGTGACAACATAAAGATTTTTTATGATTAGTTAGAAGTTCAAACAAAATTTCTAAACTCAAAAGTCAGGTGAGACTTCTATCTAGAAGAGGAAACACAAATACACACCCTAATTAATAATACATAATTGACCTGTGCCCTATATATTTTTCTATCCTAAATTTAATTCACTTTGCTCAGAAAAAATTCACAGAAGAAAATGATATCTGTAGAAATAAGAGTAATTATTAGATTTTGTTTAGATCAACACTTGTTTATTGAGTGTCTGTTCTCTAGGAATGTATCATATTTGGAGGACAAATGGCAAATCAGGCGCTATCTAAAGATGGAGAAAAGGGATGGAGAGGAGGGGGAGGGGATAAAGAAGATTTCAAATATGTTATAAACATGTACCAACTCCTCATAAGGAATGTAATCATTATGTACTGTAAACATTACATTCCTATTCTTCCATTTGGCTGTCTGCTGTGCTGTTCAGGGCTATTTATTTTGATATAATGCCATTTGGTGATTCTTGGTACTATTTATGCACAGGGTTTCTGTTCAGAAACTCCTTGCCTATGCCTATTCTTTCAAGAGTTTCACCTGTTTTATCTTCTTGCAAATTAAACATCTGCTTTAACATTTACATCTTTCATCAATATTGATTTTAGTTCACAATGTGGTGAGATATATCGGTCTAAATTCAATCTTCTGTCTGTGGAGAGCCAATATTCCAAGCATCACTTATTAATGAGGCTATCTCTCCCCAGTATGTTTCTGGCTCTTTTCTCAAAGATCAAAGAGCTGACTGTATGACGTTGTTCTTGCATCCTTTTTTTGTTCCATTTTTTCAAATATATAACATATTTGACATCTTCTTTATCCCCTTCCCCTCCTCCTATCTGTTTTGGTGCCAATTCCACCCTGTTCTTATGACATTAGCTTTGTAACATCGTTTCAAATCTAGAATGCCTCCTGCTTTGTTCATTTTACTCAGAATTGCTTTAGCTATTCTGGGTCTTTCTGGTTCCATATGAATTTTAGAATGTTTTCAAATTTTAGGATGTTGCATGAGAAATCCAATTGGTATTTTGAGTGGAATTGTATATCAGCAGAATTGGGTACTCAACCAAATACAATACAGCTTCCTTCAAAAACAAAAAGTGGTTGGGTTCTGTGATAGAGGCAAAAGCCCACTGTTAGCCATGCCCAGAGAGAATTACTGAAAAACAGACATTAACTAAACAGGTCTCCATACTACAGCAAAAAGATACAAATTATCATCAACAAGTGAAAATCTACCTAGATCAGTGTCCAAGACAAACAAAGCACAAGTCTCTCATGGTCCTCTCTCAGTGAAGTCATGAGATTGTACTCAATTCTCCCAGCAAGATGTGAGAAACACACATAAAACACCATCAGGCAGAGAAGCTCACCTAAGCCTCTTGCCCAGAGATTCACTTGGTTTTAATGACATAGCCTGAAACACCTACATGACTGATATTAATTACTCAATCTCCAGCCCATCTGAAGTTAAACAGATACAGCATTGAGCAAAAACCACTATAAATCACACCATTAGTTTGAAGTATCTTCTTTGGCTCAAATGTCCTAGGAGATAAAAGTATTTTTATCAGGCAGAATATTTTTAAAAACTCAGACCTTATCTCTTCGGAGTAATCAAGGGCCAATACAAGGCTTGAATTTGTCATGTCTGTGAGTTTATTAGGAGATATTTTTGAATATAATGAATGAAATGCAAATAATTTTATGAAAAGATGAAAAGTTTACTGTAACATATCATAACAAGATGATACCTAGATGTGGTGATGCACACCTGTAATCCCAGCACTTGGGAGGCTGAGGCAGGAGTATCATTGCAAATTTGAGACCAGCCTGAGCTACAAAGTGAGTTAAAGAACTCTCTCTCTCTTCATAGAAAGACCCTCTCTCAAAAGATCAGAGAGAGAGAGAGAGAGAGAGAGAGAGAGAGAGAGAGAGAGAGAGAGAGAGAACAAACATCTCATCATTTAGGGAATCAGAGAAAGTGTCCCATATTACACAAGGTCAAACTGCAACCAGGAAGGTAAATGGAAGTTATCAAATTAAGAGACAGTTTGTAAGAGAGAGTAAAATGTGAAGTAACAGTGCCATGGATAACTCACCCAGAAAAGTGAATAACCAGAATGTGAATGACCTAGAGACATATTTATCATTTTAAATATATGTATATAAATGTACTTTAGAGGCATTATTTAAAAGGTATATGTAGAGAAACACAGCTGCTTTATTGGGCCTACCTACTTCACAATCCAATTTTTATTTAGTTTTCCTTATTTATTCAAGTAAGTTCATTTATTCAAAAACTATTTATTGAGGTTTACTACATACTAGACATCAAGTAGAACATGGTCATTATACAGTAAACATCAGTTCTCACCTTTAATGTAGTATTTTATCTGGAAGGAATTTCACAGTATCATAAATTGTGAGATTATAAAAAAAGAAGCAAAACTATCAAGTGGAATATATGAAACCAAATGTGTAGAATTGTGATTAAAATGGCAAGGTCATTCTCCCCAAGGAAGACCATATGACAAGATGTGTAAATGACACTAATGAGTTAACCACAAAAAAACAAAGAATGGGCAACCATCTTGGAAAAACTCCAGCCCATGGGAAGACCCAGAGTGAGAAGTAAATTGATGTGGTTCCTAGAAAACATCTGCACTGTAAAGGAAACCATAAACACAGTTTTAAATAAAGTAACTGCTGGTTATTTACCTGACAGAGGGTTAATATCCAGAATATATGAAAATCAATAAAAATAAACAATATAATTCAAAATGGGCAAATAATCCACATGATTATCAAAAGAAGAATAAAAGTGGCAAATAAAGGTATAGAAAAATATCATTAGCCATCAAGGAAATACAAATCAAAAGTACAAATGAAATATCATCTTTTCCCAATAAGAATAGCTATCATCAAAACAAAAACTAATAAATGCCAATAAGGATATGGATATAAAGAGCTCTTTTACACTATTAGTGGGATTATAAATTAGCATTGCAACTATGGAAAATAGTACATAGGGTTTCCTCAAAAAAACTAAAAATAGAACTGCCATAAGATTCAGCTATCCCACTCTTTTGTTTAGTACATGCTTGTAGTACATAAAGTTTAAATTCCTTGTGAGGAGTTGGTGCTTGTACACAACATATCTTAATGCCTTTTTCATCTCTTTCGCCTCCCACTACTCCTCCTTCCATATCTTGATTCCCTTCCCATTAAAGAAAGGAAATTAAGTCAGCATGCAAAGGTGGTTCCTGTGTTTCCATGTTTATTGCAATTCTATTTACAATAGCTAAACATGAAATCATATCTTAACCGAGATGAATAGATACAGAAAATTCAGTGTATATACACTGGAACATTAACCATAAAGAATAAAATCCTGTTGTGTGCAGCAAAACAGATAGAACTGAAATAAACCAGCCACAGACGGAAAGTATTACATGTTCTCTGTTGTGTGCAGAAATTGTTGATCTGAAAGTGGAATAGTGGCTATGAGAGACTAAGAATAGTGCTCAAGGGAAAAGGAAAGGTGGAAAGATATGCTCAATGCATGCTGTATACATGCCACAGTGAATCACATTAATATATATAATTTAAAAATATCCAGAGGAGGCAAAGATGAAATTCTATCATGCATCACTTTTTGAAAGGAATGTTGAATTATGTAGAAGTCTCATATAAAAGAAGTAGAAGAATGCTTTTGAAAAATCTGTAAATTTCTTTAAACATACTGACAGGAAATTAAATGGTTTACTTGATTTTAGCTTCTACTGAAACGAGCTAAACTTTTGCTTCTTTCTGTGTACTGTAAACACTTTGAACACTGCCCTTTTGTTTGGAAAACATATGCACCACACCTTGCCATTAAAGCAGTCTCAGCTATGACTTTGGAGCAAAGTTAGGCAAAAGAACTAAAATTGTATCCTAAAACTCAAATCATATACCAAAAGTAATGGAAAGTTTTATACTTCCAAAACAACAGAGAACCATGGATTCAGGAAATAAAAAGAAAGTTACACAGACCTCATCTTGATAGGGGTGGGGAGTTGATAGTTCACTGCATGAAAAATTAAGAGTGGTGATCAGAAAGTTCAAATTATACACAGGCAAATCTCTGTGGTGCTGTTTATATTGTGCTCCTTAATTTACCCTAAACCAGAGATAAAGCTTGAATTCTTTCTAATTAAAATGCAAAGCCTTCCTAAATGAGAAAGGGACAACTTAAATTCCTTATGCTCTATTTGAAGGGGTAACAGGAGAGGTCACTAACAAAGGTAGCAGTTTGGCAACAAAGACATAATCGGTTCCGATCATTTTACTTGCAACAAGGTAAGCATTTATTTCCCTTTTCAGGGCTTCCCTGATTTACATCCTTCTATAATACCCCTGACTAAATATTGGTAAAAACAGAACAAAGGGGCAAAACTTTTTGTGCACAAGATAAAACCAATTCATTCATACATTTAACAAATAGTCTCAGAGTATGTAAGCCCTCGGCATTCCACACAGAGATAACAGGATGCTGTCCACATGGCATGTATTTTTTACATTCTAGATCTTTCATCTTTTTAATGAAAAGCTTTCATGAGCCAAAGAAAAATTTTTATTAGCCAAAGAAAAATGCTTCAAGCTCATATGTATCAAGTGCTTACACTTCCTTCTTAAAACACAGTGGGGCTTCAAAGACCTGGGAGTATCATTTCAGAGTAGAGCAGGGGGTCCACAGGGAAGGGTAGAAAATGATATGAAAACTGAAGAAAGGGAAATTTATCAGAGAAAATGGAAAATGTGGGTGCCTATATAAGATGAACTCTGAGCAGACAAATTAATAGAAAAAGTAAAACTTGGCATGCACCATTGGAGAGTGTTTATACCAACACCATTTATATGTTAGAAAAATGTTGGATTTTTTTCCCATTTCTCCTACCTTTTCATGAAAAATGTTTTACTATGGTAAAATAATTTTTATTCAACGTAGGAAGAGAAATTTTGCTGTTTATGTATATACCGTAATCTAAAATTTCTAAATTTATGTCCAGGATTTTGGTCCTTTAAAATAAAGAGTAGTTCTGAAAGAACAGAGCAACAAAATAAATGACAAAACAGTCCTTCTGCCACATACTGTTCTGTTTCCACTGTGAAGTAGGAATTGTTGTGGCCTCTCAAAGGGATGCAGAATTTGATCCCTGTCATGAATAGTCCATACTATGAGTGAGTACAAAATATACCATCGCTTTCATCCACAGGAGAGAGCCATAAAGAAAAGATATGATGCACTACTAGAGAGATTATCCCTGCTCTGCCTACAGGGAGTGAGCAAGTCCCATAAGAACAGAGATGCAGGAAGAAAGCATTGTAGAGGCAATACAAGCACAAGTGCACAATTGGCAGATTTTAGCATATGTTAAAGACATAAAGCTCTCCTGTCTCCCTGCAGAATAGGATATCAGAAATTTCTGGAAGTGAGTTTAGAAGATAAAACTGAATTCTACATTTAAAAGAGTGCAAAAGAAACACCTTAAATACTCAGAGAAAAATCAGGGAACACACTTAGGTAGAAATGTGAAATCACCCAACGTTTGTTACTAGAAAATAATGGATCAATAACTTACTATTTCTAAACCCACTTGAAATGACATAGGAATACTTTAATCAAATAGTTTAAGAAAAACTTAATAACTTTACATGAACAATCTGAGAAAAAAGAACTTTATATTCATTATTCCTTATTCCTTTCAGGACACAATGGGGAAATACTAGTATGGTAAGAATAAAAACCTCTCTAGAGTGGCCCCCGAGATCTGGCCACAGACATGGTGGAACCCAGGAGGCTGCACAAAGAAGCAATTTGCCCACCCTCTTGGTAAGTGCCTTCCTCAGGTGTGAGCCCGGAGGAGACCCAGTAGTGTCTCCTGTAAGCCTATGGGTACGCGAGTTTGGAATCAAACATCCCAACACCCTCCCCCGCCCTGCCATTAGCAACTGGGGACAGAGGTCTGAGCATCTCTTGGTAGGATGACTGTATGCAATATAGCAAATATGGGGGGTGTCTCTTTTCTTTCAAAGCAAGTGTTGTTTTCAGTTTTGTTTCATTATGATTAATTGCTTTACTCTATTCAATATTCTCTTTGGATTGCTTTTATAATGTTCTACCTCTGGTTTGATTTTGCTATACCTAATTGACTAAATAACTATTGTGAAGATAATGAGATATACTATAGTACCTATTACTATTATCCCGGTAATCTGATGTGAAGTTCTGTACCAAATTCACTGCACTGTCTCAGTTGGCTTTGTTCTGTCTTGTTCTATTGTATTTCTACTAACTTCAAAATAAAAAAAAGAATAAAAACCTTTACAGTATGTCATTATAGGTTAGTAGAACCTGATGCTATTTATCTGAGAATAAGAAATTCTCCCAAATTTGGGAAAATTGGGAAAGTTAAGAAAAAAGTATCAAGTCTATGCTATTAATGGGTAAATCTAAATGAACCAGCAGGCCTATGGACTGTCCCTTGAAATGATATATCAAACTTCTAAGAAAAGTCTTTGTGGTAACACAGCTTTATGTTAACAGTGTGGTCTTAGGAAAGCCTTTCAAACTCTGAGTTTCATACATGAAACATTGGTTAAATATTTATTGAACATGAACTATGTGACAAAATCAGGTAAGCTATTAGAATGTAATGGAGAAAGGGTTGATGTTATTCTTGACTTCTTTGACCTTACAATCAAGAGGGAAAATTTTTAAAAGATATTGAATAAGTAATTGTAAAAGTATGGATTTCATAAAACTTTGTTGTACTACAGAAGAGAAACTATGCTTTCCCATGAAGCAAGCCCTGCCATGCTGATCAGAAAAGCCTCAACCAGAAGAGAAATTATGCCTCCCAGTGAAGCAGGTTCCACCATGCTGATGGGTAAGTGCCTCAGTCAGAAGAGAAACCATGCCTTTCCAGGAAGCAGCTGGTGCATGGGCTGAAAAACCAGAACATTTCCCCCTCCCCTACTGACTCAGAGGACTCAGGCTGGGATGATAGCAACTGAGGGGAAGGGAGTAGCTTGTTGCTTGTATTGTTTGGTTGACTCTGCAGGCTGGTGGTCTTGGCATCTAGTTGAAGGATGGCTATGTGCATTGTGTCAACTGTGGGGATTTCCTCTTGTCTTGTTTTTAAATTTTTGTCCATTTTACTGTTTTGTTTTATTCTTGCATCTGGTAACCTGAGGAATTATTTTGAAGATGACAATGTGCAGTCTTATTTTCACTTTTTTGTTTTGTTCCAATTTATTGTTTTGATTTAGTCAATGTTTTGTTTTGTTTGATTTTGCTATGTCTGATGGTATGGACAACTATTGTGAAGATAGCAAGATCTATTATGGTAGCCATTGTTGATTTCCTATTATCCTATTTTGAAGTTCTGTACCATTTTCACTGTTTTGTTTTGACTGGCTTTATTATGCTTTGTTTTGTTAGATTTATTTGCTTTAAAATAAAATTTTTTAAAATTATGCTACACTATTAACTGCCTAAAATTTACATAAAATTATATATAGTTAATATATATCTGCATAGGAATATTTATGGACTATCTTAATTACGACTAGTATTTTTAATGATAATAGTTCCTCAGAAATTTGGTTTTATGAAAAAAATACAAATATGCATTTTATAGCAATTTCAAAAAGTAAAAATAATTTCTAATCAAAGAGAATTGGAATTTCAACAAGGATATACAGATACAATGGAACTAACACCATAAAAAAGGTGCATTTTGTTATTTTTAATTAACACCTACTGTAACAAACATCATTCCTTTTATCTAAAAAAAGCACTATTTCATTGAACTAGGATCAAGATCTAGTTCAATGGTAACTAATTTGAACAAAAGAAAAGCTAAGAAGAAAATTAATTACATTTAATGGGGATTAAACATTAAAATAACCAAGGGACCAATTAACTTTCAGTACAAAGAATTTGGAGGTAACAACAATTTCACTAAATATTTTAAAACCCTTACAAATAGGGTTGGGTTAAATTTGTACAAGTCATAAAGACTCCTTTTTCTAAGAGTTTAAAATCTGAAGATACTATTAAGCAACACAAAGTGAACAGCAAATAAAAACTAATTAAAAATTATTGTTGCCTAAAAATAGAAAAAGTTAGAAAGACTTTATAAAATTTAAAACTCAAATCCTTTCTCATATTGTGGCCTTTTAGAAATAAAGAACTTGAATTAACTGTATTTTCCCTGGTTTAATCTGCACACAGCAGCCCTTTAGGAAATATTTATTGGATAAACTGGCACTTGTAAACTATAATACACATTTTGTATTGCATAAAATGAAAATATTGCCTAGTTGTTCATTATGCAAAGTCTCCACAAGATGCAACAGTTTTATAAAGTAATCAAGTGTTTCAGCTCTAATGTCATCTAACACGAAACTAGAACGCATGTGATTGTATTGGTTCTTCATTTTCTCCCCTAATCCATACTAATCTGTTTCCCCAAAATCACTCACCTGTATTTGAGCCATCACAGAACCCAATCTGAGGCTCAACACAAATTCCTGTGTTTGACCTTCAAATAGTGTTTAAAATAATTGGTTTGGTTTTCTAATGTTTAAGTTTCCATCTGAAAGAGGAAGACTACTGGAAGAATAGTTTGCTGAGGAATGCACTAAATAAAGTTGTTATAAAAAGGACTCAGCATGTAATTAGTTACAAGAAATACCTATGTACGTCAAAAAAACACTATGTACATCTTCAAACTATTTCTATTTTGAATGTTCAATATTATAATACACAGAACATAACCTAAAGCCATATTAACAGTAACTTATACCATAGCAACAGACGTCTATTTGGCTTTCCCACTGCTATTTCTGTGTCTCTACAAGTCATCTGTTGCTGAGTGGTCACATTTATCACTGTAAAACATAAGTCTGATCACAGTCAAATTCCTCTGTGTATGTTGTTCCAGTGCTTTTCACTGCATTTGGCATCAGCTCATATTCTATAGCATGGTCTTCAAGGCTAATAGGACCTGTCCCCTGGAGAACACTCTAATTACAATTTAAACTAGGTTCTTGAATTCAATATATACTTACTACCCTGGCCTTCCTTCTGTTGAGTGCACAAAGCATGTCTCTTCCTTTAAAGCTTTTGCAGATGTTTTTGTTTGTTTGTTTGTTTGTTTGTTTGTTTTTGATGGAAATGCTCTGCCCAAGGCTTTGCTAATGAGTGTCTTCCTATTTTTCGCACTTTTCTGTCACTTGTTCCAAGAGAACAGTCTAAATAACCAAGGCACCAATTAACTTTCAGTACAAAGAATTTGGAAGTAACAACAATTTCACTAAATATTTTAAAACCCTTACAAATAGACAGGTCTAAAACCACAACCAGTCTAAAAGAGCTGATATTTGTGAAGTTTAGCATCACCTCCCCTTCTATTACTGTAAATCTGCATTTGCCACTGTCTAAAATGATTGTCATCAAGCATTTGCTTGCCTATTGATTAGTCATCTGCCTAACAAGCCTAAGGCTGTCAGAAGTCCACTATTGCATGTTTAAATATTTAGATGTTTAGAAATCAAGCCAAAAAACTGCTAAATAAAGCATGTTCTACCCTACTGCCCTGAAAAGAATGGGTTAGTAATGAAAGGCCAAGTTCAACTTTAAAATGTTTGACTCATTGACATTCCTTTTCCTTTTTAATTTAGAATCTTGTTTTATTTGTGGGTCTCATGCTACAATTCACACCTTCAAAGTCAATTAAGAACAAAATACTAATATTTTTTCTCAAAACTCATAAACTCAAATACTACCCTTAGCAACAGCTTCTAGACTTCAGCTTCATCATCCAAAAGAGCACAATACATCTCTAGCATGAAATCTCATCTCAGGGCAACATTTAAGAACAGCAACTAATGAGTATAAACAGACTCACTGAGTCTAAACCCAACTCTTACCCCATTCCTATCAGATACTGTGAGATACTGTCCTTGGTATTCTTTAGCACAATATAATATTTTGGGACAAGAGGACCTACACTCACCTATGGCTCATCTTCCCTCTCTATTCCTACCCTTGACTTTGTCACATACAAAACCAGGTCTCATATTCACATAAATGATGCAGTTGCTCATTCAAACATGTTCCATCTGCAGCCTTCGCACCTCTTCCCATCTCAAGCGAACAGTTATATGCCTGGACACTCTACAACAGTGGTGTACTCTGTATCTGTGCAAATATACTCATGAAATAGGCTTTTGCACTCTCTAGTATTGGATGGTTTGAACAGGGAATTCAAGGATTCAGCTACTTGGATCTTGATTTCTGCAATAGAGGAAAGTTAGTGCTTTCCCCTGACCATTTCATCTGCCTGACCAGTAGGATAAGGCCAAAGTGTGTTCTTTTAACATATAATGCCCAGGCTCGGGGTCTTATTGCCCTAACTTCAGGGAGCTATTTGAGTCTAAACCCAACTCTTATCCCATTCCTATCAGAGTACATGTACCAGGACAGGTCTGCTTTTTGTATATGAGTGTGCATGTGCATGTGTGCACTTTCCTGATTAAACAGTTCTAGGAAGTTAATATATGATTATTAAATATTTATGAAATACATGGCATTCAATGTCTATAAAAAAGGAAATAAAATAATTTAATCTTAAAATAGCCTTGTCAGTGTGTAGATACTTACATCCCTGTATTACTGGTGTGTAAGCATGAGTGTAAATCAGGAAAAAGATGAGTCTAAGTTCACACACTAATTGTCAAGGCAAAAATATGAAGATCGGGGGTATAGCTCAGTGGTAGAGCATTTGACTGCAAAAATATGAAGATTAAGAGGGCCCTAGCTGTCACTGATGTTCTGGATTGCGTATTTTGTGGCATATGAAATTTTTTGGCCCTTAAAATAATATGATAAAAAATAAAACATTTAAAATCCACATTTTATCATCCAAACTGAGAGGAACATGAAACAAAAACATGTCAAACTTAGGAGAACAGATGCTTAGGTAAACCTACAGGCTGGTCCTGGGACCACCCTGGCCGTGACTCAGAGCTTCTATGTAGATCCAGAAATCCATGAAAAGACTGAGGCATAAAGTGCAATTTGAGATCTGCTATTGGACCTAACAAAATCTAATAAAGTGCCTTCCTTTTACTGGATGAGGACTTTTTGTTAAAGGGATGACCATCAAAAACCACATACCTGGGTGTGATTTATCTAAGCATGGGAAAGCTAGGAAAAATACAATAATCTTATCATAAGGCAACAAAAAAACTATAGTAATAATGGCAATAATTATAGCTAACATACATTGATTTTTACTTTCTCAAAGCCATTAACTTCTTGCACTTTTCATAATTATCTTCCAAACCCAAAATGTCATTAGTCCTCACATGGCCTGTCACAGTAATCTCCTTACTAAGGATCAATTCCTGGCATCTCTAATTTTCTTGATATTGTAATATAATCAGTTTAAAATGCTAATGTGTTTATGTTCCTATCACAAAATCCTGTTCTTAAGATATTTCCTAAATATCTCAAAAATAACTGCAGAAAGAAAAATGAGTCTGGAACAGTGCGTGGGCCTGCTGTTCTAACTCTGGAAAACTCCTCCAGCCTAACCACACACTCTCTTTCTTCTCATTTTCTAGGATTCACCCACATGATGATTCATTCCATTCCTCAGAAGCTTGGTGAGATAAACCATTCACCTATCTTACTCGCTATGTGATGAAAGCCTTCTCCATTTTTCCCAGCATTCTCTCAGAATCTTAGTTTGTTCAGGCTGATGCAACAAAACACCAAGAGACTTAGAAATTACTCACAACAGAAATTTATTTCTCATAATTCTGGAGGCAGGAAAGTATCAGAGGAAGACACTGGCAGATTTGATATCTGGTTAGTTAATCTCTGGGAATCATCAAGATCAACTTCTAGTGTCACTGTCTTAAGGACATTTCCTGAGAGCTCAGATGCAGAATGCAACTCAGAATGATAAAATCACATAGCTTTATTTCATCACCCTTATCAAAGCTGAAATATTACCAGATAGTATGATTATTTAATGTAGAACTATCTTTTCAAGCTCACAAACTTCCCAACTCAGACTGCAGGTGGACAGAACGGATGTGTTTTTACTCACTCTTATTACCATAATTAAAAACCATTCTGAGCACATAGTTAAAGCTTAATGAATATTCCTTGAATCAGGGAATATGTACACTGGGAATATTTGTCTACAAAAACTGAGTTCTGTATCATTCATGTTATAGACGTGGGAACTAAAAGCTTAAACTAAAGTTGAGTGAGGAAGCCAAAACCATTTTGTGACTCAGGTCTTTGTACACTCAAAAAATTCTATCTCATGATATTTCTGCAAAAATGTACTTTGATTTGACCTCCATATGATACCTCTTCTTTCTTCTGTATCATAAACTCTTTCGGAAACAGTATTTCAGGAGTGAAAATATTCCTAAATTATTTAGATAACTGTTTTCAAATAGCAAAATGAGGCTATTCTTTGAAAAACATTCTGACTTTTTATAGTGGAAAAAAACACTCAGAAATGTATTTCTTCATCTAGAGGCAAATTGAAAAATAATGTCAGATACCTATGGTGTTACACTAAATTATTCCCTTTCCTTTCCTAAAGCAAATGGTAAATCAGCCTCCCGCCACAAAAGTCCTATACCACTCTGCCCCATGGTATTGAATTAACCTTTACCTGACATTTCTAGGTAATCATTTTGGGAAATATCCAATAAATCATTTAATAAAGTGAAAATGGAATGGCTTTCCAGAAAGAGCATGTGTTCATTTCAAGTACTTCTAAAAGGAGGCCACTGCACTCAGTAACAAAATAGCTCTTTGTATTACCAAAAACAAACTTACAAAGGCAACCAGGAAGCTTCTTGTATGATGAATTGAAGTGGACTTCTTAGGACACACAAGGACAACCATAACTGTAGGGTATGGTTCCATGTCTTCCTCACTGTCTGTGACCACTGACCGTAAAAGCAAACTTTTACGGTTTGCTAAGAAGCAAAACATCTACCCAAGGTTGCATCACTTGTGGTATAAAAACTGATGGCAAAACTCCTTATCATTCAGTTTGAGAGAGTCACTGTCTTTAGCTTGGAAAAACAACATCTACTTTATAATATGGGAATGGAAAGAGAGTCAGACTAAGGTTAGATTTGCCACTTTAAAAAGCCTAAATGCTAAATACTTCACTTAGTTACACCAATGCAAGGAAGTGGATATCAGTTGACATATTTTCAAATACCTTTATGAGCTTATTTCAATCCTTGATGTTACAAGTTGATTTTTTAAATTAGTGAGCTAACATGCCTGATAAGATTAGAGTCCCTGGGGAAGGAGAGAAGTCATGCCTGAAATCGTGGTCTTTATGCTCTGAAGTTAGGAAATTTGAAGGAATGATCCAAAATAACTCCAATTTATGTATATAAAATGAATCAAAAGCACAAAATAGTGGTTACTTAGGAATTACTCTTTTTAACAAAATGAAATCAAGATACTAATTACTAAAAAAAATTTGTTTGCATTCCATGAAATAAGGAAATTTTCCACCTCTAGGATATACTTACATATAGATCAGAGGTTCTAAGTTGGGGTTCATTTTATACCCCTTCCAGGGAACATGGACAAGGCCTGGAGATATTTTTGTCACAACTGGAGAGTGATTCTAACGGTTGGCAGTCAGGATGTTGGGGAACATCCTACAATGCCAGCTCAATCCCTCAAGCAAAGAATTTTCTGCTCAAAATATCAGTAGTGCTGGGATTGAGAAACCCTAACAGAGATCAAAAATAATCATCTTAACCTCACAGAAAGTCATATTCAGGTCTCATTACCAACTCCAAGAAAATCAATGAATTTGAAAACTGAAAAGGAGCCTCAGAACCATTTCATTCCTCAAACATTCTTTACATACCTTTTAACTTCTCTATCCCTAGAATGTATTTGCTAAACAAAGACTGTTCAGTCATAGTTTCCCTACAATCCCAAATCAGAGATTAAGAAAGTAATTTTTACAAAGTACATTTCAGGGAAATTTTGTATTGGCAGTTTAGTAAAAGAGACTAAACAAAAAAAAGTTTGAGTAAAAAGCAAGTTTTGTAATTCATATCTAAAATCACCTTTCGCCTCCTAAACTGCTATTCTGTGATTCGTAATTGAGTGCTCTGTCTGGTGTCTTATGAGAAAGAAGTTTTGAATTCTGGTGCTATTCTGACTGTTCTAATATTGCTGTCTGTTTTAAATGTGTGTGTGTGTGTGTGTGTGTGTGTGCATACTATACATCAAATCCAGAACCTTGAAGCTACTAAACAGATGTTTTCCCACTGAGCCCTATTTCACTATGAAATACAGATTCATATACTTCCCCTAAAAATAATGATTGTACTTATCTCTGAAAGTTATTGTGGAAGTTAAATTAAATGGTTCATATCACAGAATGTAGGATATTTACAAAACTTAAAACTCAACAAAACTAGGTAATACTAACACTGCTTTAGACCACCTTAGAAGACTGTTGCAAGATAGAAGTTGTTTGAGAGAAGAGAATTCTGGGAATTTGCTATATACAAATTATCTCTTCTTATGGAAATTCTGACTTAGCAACACATCATTGACTTTAAAACATTAAGATAATATAGTGAAAGATGAAAAGTTAGTGTAGTATCTTATGCTGATCCTAAATCAGAGCATTTCATTAATACTGATTTCAGGGATATTTTTGTTATACAGAATAGTCACAGTTAGCATTTCCCTGTTTTTATTACAGAATTTCAACTCTTGAGTGACTAATTTTAGTATTTTGAAACTGTACTTAAAAATATAATCAATTAATAACAACTTTGCTGAAATGACAAATTCATACATAAAAACAAAATAAAAATTAATGTAATTGTAAATTTAAATTATGTCTTGTCCAATTTCAACAAGAATAGATGAATGACATCTAGTCAATGAAAATGTTTCAGGACATGGACCTATCTACTCCATCAGGGAATATATCCTGCTCAGTAATTCCAAAGTGCCTATTCTATAAAACCTCTCTATAATAAGCATTTGATTCATACACTTCCAGCTTGAAATTAACTTTTTATACTTATGCACCAATGTCTCAGCAGAAGATTTTTTTTGTTTTTGATACTGGGGATCGAACTCATGACCTCACACTTGCCAAGTAGGTGCTTAAGCCACTGAGCTAAATCCCCAGCCCCTAAACTTTTGTTTTTGTTTTTGGTATCAAGAATTGAACTCAAGACCTTACAATTACCAGGCAGGGACTTGTGCTGCTGAGTTATACTACCAGTCTCGCACACCAATGTCTCAATATATACAGAATTTATTATTAGGTAGTTAAAACTTTCACAATCTTCAAATGATTTGCACATTCCATTCCTAATCTGCTATTCATATCATGATATTGATATTAGAGTTATAAATTTGGCCTTATTTTTTTCTCCTAAAAAACTAAGGAAAAACAACAAAACCTATAAAAGATAGAAAAACAGATTTGCATAAGGATTTACTCAATGCACCACTTGTTTTATCACTTCCTAATGTCCACAGACAGAAACTCAGAATCTTTAAAAGGCAGGGCACCACATGATATCTTAGCAAGCTTGAAATATTCATCAAAGCTTAAAGAACAAGAAAAACAGAAGAATGTAACAGGAAAAACTCAAGCTAATAAAATATGTGAAAGATAGATGGTAATTTAAAATGTTACTTGTCTTTAATATTACTAAATCTGCTCAGAATACTTACATTTAAATGCATTCACTTTCTAAAACTAGGATATAATATAAAGTGATTTTCTCACTGATAGGGTTTGTGTGGATGTCCCCCCAAAGCCTTATGCAGTCATGGTGGTGGGGGGCTTTCAAAAGTGGCTGAATCTAGCTTTTGTGATTGGTTCATTGTCTAGCACTGGGATTGGCAGTGTGGGTGCTGCACCTGCCCAGGGGTGGGTGGCCAGCGTACAATATACGGGCAGGAAGGAGGTGTGCTTTTCCTCTTTTCCCTTTCTACTCTTGTCACTTGCAGCTGCCATGAATGGTTGCCCCTTAGCCATGGCACCTTGCCTTGGAGCTAGCTGAGTATGGACTGAAACCTCCAAAAACTATGTAAGCTAAATAAACTTTTCCTTCCTCCATTTTAGGCATTAGGTATTTTGTCCCTGCAATGAGAGAAAAGTAACCAAGACACTCACAGACTTCCAACCCCATTCTAAATATCTCAGAGGCTTTTAAATTATCTTACAACATCAGAAATTACTGTAGAAAATAACTTTTTTGGTGGGGCACCAGTAATCAAATTCAAGTCCTCATGCTTGCCAGATAGGCACTGTGCCACTGAGCTAAATCTCCAGCCCTGTAGCAAATAAACCCTTAAGTTTAAGTTATAAAAGAGGAGCATAATTGAGAGTGGGAAACACACTCTACAGAGAATAGTTTTATTTTATTTATATCTCTGGAATGAATAGGTGTTATTTATCTACTGCCCATCTTTCTGTGGCAACTTTCTCTCCTTTATTCCATGACATTTGAGAAAATGAGACTGAGAAATGTGAGTACAGCATAAGTGCAGACCTTCAGGAAGACTGATGGAAATGGCCCCTTTCCCCAAATGGAGAAAGTCCACTTTCAACATGGGAAAAAGGCAAGCAACACAGAGGAAATGAATTTTCAGAGATTAAGAGATGAAAGCATTGCAGTTTCTGATTATTCACATTCATAGCAAAGATTATTGGCTTTATCCTAAAAACTATTATCCTAAAAACTATATCCTAAAAACTATAAAACTATTGACAAGAGTTAATCAAGTATGGTCACATTCAAATATGGCAAATATCATACTGATGACAAGATTTTCCTCCTGCAGGAGGAAAAACAAAGCCAAAATCATAACTCTAATACCAACATCATAACATGAGAAACAGGTTGGATATGGGAAAGTTAGGGCATGAATTGTATTTCAGAGGTTATTGCTGATTTAATGACATTCAGGCAATGGCAACACATCAAGGTATCTCTTTGTGCCAGTCTTCTCAGATCAATGTCACATCTGGTAAATGGTTTATCTCCTGCCATTAAATACCGAAATAATGTCTTCAGTTTTCCTTCATCCTACTTATTGAAACTAGGGGTGTATACTTTTTTCATTATAGGTAATTTTAGTAGCTGCTTCATGACTAGAGTCACAAGTAGTATGGTATTGTATCTATGTCACTTACCACTAAAAGCTGGAGTACACAAAACAGTGCTTAGAATAAGAATTGAAAACCAGTAATTTCTTGTTGAATGAATGAATACATGGATGACCAAATGGGTATGAGTTGACATTAATCCTTATTGATTTTATAAACATGTTTTCAACAATATAATAAGTTACAAATGACAAGTAATGAAAAATACATTTTCTCACATATATGGAAGTTACAACATTGATCTCATTGAAATACAGAATAAAATAGTGATTACTAGGGCCATGGGAAATATGTGGCAGAAGGGAGGATGGAGAGAAACTAGTTTCTGGATAAAAGGGGCAGTTGGATAAAAGGAATAACTTTGAATGTTATAGCATAGTAGGTTAAGAAACAGTTAGCAGAGAACATTGAGAATGCTCCCAACACAAGGAAATGACATATACCTGAGATGACATGTATGCCAATTACCTGTATCTAATCATTACACATTATGTATATAGATATGTAGAGTCCGTCAAAAAATGGATACATCAGAAAAAGATAAACTTTTATAAATGTTTTAATACTATTACTGAAATATCATGAGATTAATGTTGAGATATTCAAAATGGTAGCCATTAGTTTTCCAGACATTTATTAGAACAAAGAACTGCATATACATATTTTGGCAGATTCTGGGGGGGGGGAATGTCATGTTATTTGCCATGCATATAATTGTCAATTAAAAACAAAATATATTTAATAAAAATATATATTCTTATTAGAAACATTATTTCTGGTAAAAAGAAAAATACAGATGAAAACAAATACACATCATAAAACTCATTTAGATCAATAAATTGTGCTATCTACAACAACAGCTTCCCCTGCCCAGGGATTTCAGTAAAATTCATTACTTTACTTTTCTTTTACTGAATATTATACTGTTATTATAACAGAAAAACATTTAACACAGGTTACTGGCGATGGAGAATGTATAAAAGTTGAATGAGACGTAAGACAAACCCGTTAGCTATTATGTAACTGTAAATCAAGTCTAAAGCTGTGTGATGATCCTAAATCTGGCTTGAGTAATAGCTAAATATAAATTTAATAGATTTTCTTATACTGTCTCTCAGCCTTCAGTAAATTGAATGAACAATACATAAATAATATACTTTGAAAAGTAACTGTAGTACTAATTGATTTTTTCAGTCTCCTTCCCCTTACCAATGTCATGAAATTGTATTGTTCATAGTGCAGAAACTCCAAAGACAGTTAACTAAACTTTCTGAAGGGCTATACCCAGTTTCAGTACTTTTTGATTCCTGACCACAGATTTGTAAGTTTATTTTTGGATTACATGATGAGCCTCTCCCGCTGCTATAGTGAGATAAAGCACACCGTAATTGTTTAGTTTCATATTTGTAACTCATATTGAGTATAGAATCAACTCATGTTTTGACTGTATAATATGTCAGGAAATAATGAGTCATAATGTAGACACTACATCTTTTATCTTTTGATTTAGAATGCTATTATTTAATTTTACTTTTAAAAAATAGATTCCACATAAAATATCATCTGAATAATGTTTTAGCTTACATAAAAATCTAAAAGCACAATCGCAACATTAGCTGACAAATGGGAAGTAAAGACTGTAAATGTATCCTGGAAAAGCACCTTAGGCCAATACTGCTGAATACATTATACCTATTTGCCCTGACTAGGTTGGTTTCTGGAATTAGAAAGACTTCCATTTATTTTCAATGGCTAGTATGACTCGTCTTCATTATAAAAGAAAACAAAAACACATAACTAAACCTCTCTTTTATTGTTGGCACCCTTAGCTACTTTCTTATTAAAGAGCTCTAAATTCAGATATTAATCACTTCTCAGCTTTTTGGCTAAGATCAAGTGTAAATTCAGATAGCAAATGTTCTTTGGAGCTCTAGATGAAAAATATTTTTGTTTGAATTTCTTAAATTATGAAGATAAGTATTTAAGTGGAAATGACATGTAGTTTTGAATAAATATCCCAAGAGAATTATTTTCTTCTAATTAATTTCCATTTTTTTCTCAAAATGCAACTGTAAATACAGTTACTGCTGAACCCATTTTACAGATTAAAGCATGCAGAAAGTAGTTTAGTAGTGTACAAAAGGAAACATAATTATTAAATTTTCAAAGTCTTGGCAATGACTTTTATCATTGTACCATACTGCTGACTTGTAGTAGAAAGAATAACAAATTTGTGAAATAGAACATAGAGTACACACAATATTTCTAGTTATCTTTAGAATATAATGGACAGACAAAGCATACTTCAGTATCAGGAAGATGATGATAATGCAAGAAAGAAAAGGTTCATGCATGCATGTAGAGCAGTGTTAGAAAGCTGAGAAGGAAGAAATGATCACATAATTCAAGGAAGTAACAAGCTAAAATGCTAGACTTTGTATTGTAGGCAATGGGAAATGCTGGACCTCTCTGAGCATAAGAGCAACAAATTTAAAACAGACTTTTACAAATACTAATCTGGCAGGAATATAGAATTTAAAAAAAAGAAAAGAGCAAAAGACCAAGAAAGCACTACAATATTTTGAAAACCAGGATAGCAGCCCATAGTAGAAGTAATCACCACCCAGATTTGTTTAAGAAGTATTCATCACCAATAACAACCCACCAGATTTATTTTACCAACTAAGAAAAAAACACCCACACTTTCCATGTTTGTTTTTAACTCACTGGCATCATTTTCATTTTAATTATATTTTAAATTACAATATATAATATTTTAAATTGCTGAAAAGTAGATTAACTTTTCTTTTTCAAGACAGGGTCTTGCTATGTACTTCAGGCTCACTGTGAACTCACTATGTAGTCCAGGCTGGTCACAAACTCATGGAAATCCTTCTACTTCAGCCTCTCGAGTGCTGAGACAACAGGTATGTGCCACTATGTCCAGCATTAGATTCTTAATTGTCCCAAATTTTTGCTTTCATTATAATCTGAATCTATTCAGGATTGTCACTTATTGAGTCCCCAGCTAACATAAAATTTGATTCTTATCTAAAATCTTACATTATATGGGTTTTTAAATGTCACCTATTGTAAAGGATCCTCAACATAAAATGCTGAGAATTAAACACATTATTTTTTATAAAGATCATTATAACCAATTGACTAACAGGTCATTTAAAACTCCAAAGTATTATTTACATATAAGAACATTTAGTGCATATTTGTAATCCCAACACTCTGGGAGGCTATGGCAGGAATGTTGCAAGTTAAAGCCCAGCCTGAGCAATTTAACAAGAGCTTGTCTTAAAATAAAAATAAAAAGGAGAATCCAAGTACAGTGGCACATGCCTGTAACCCCAGCACTCAGGATGCTGAGGCAGGAGGATTGCTGCAAGTTTGAGTCTTGCCTGCGCTACAAATTCAGTTCAAGGCCAGCAAAGTGAAAACTGCAAAGTGAAAACTTGTCACAAACACACACACAAACACACACACACACACAGACACACACGAAGAGATAGGATGCTGTCTTAAAATAAAAAATAAAAAGAAGAACTAAAGATGTAATACAGAAACCCTACACTCAATTCCCTGTAGAAAAATACATTATTAGAGTGAAAACCTTAAAGTCTGAAAGTTTTATTAACAGGGAAAAAATGTATATGGTATAAAGAAATTACAGATAAAATGACAATTGGACAAGATAGGTTCTTCTAAAGTCTCCCTTCTATCTCAAAATAAAGAAATATAATCTCCTATTATAAGAATTTTTTCCAATTTGATTTTTAGTAGAGTCACCATAACTCTTGAAATTGGTAATTTGTAGAGACTATGCACCACGGAAAGCTGCAAACCCAACAAATCTGGACTTTTTCTCAGAGAGCAAATATGTCATGTTCCAAATGCCTCCTAGAGGTAGAAACTCTTAAATCTTATGAAAATATTTGAGACTAAGTCAACTACAATATAAATTTTCAACAGGACTTTTGAAATGGAAAGTCAGGTATATTTTATTTTTTTAAGAACAGAAGTCTTTTAAGTATTTTGACTGTTCTTTTGTTGTAGAATGGTTCAATAATGTTTTATCTTCCACTATATATTTCACATATTACATGCTTCACAAAAAAAAAATTGCCTTCATTTTGTCCATGTCCTGAAACTGTAGATTTACATTAAGGGCATGGATTAATTTAACTTGTAGAGCAAATTTCAAGGCAGATGAACACTCAGGTTATTGGTGGCTTCCACCCAGATTTTAAAAGGCCTGAGAGGCCAGGCAGTGTGCCACTAAGAAGGCAGTATGAAAGCTGTGAAACCCAAAATGAAGTTGAGATGATGACAGATACATGAAATATCTGCTGAGGAAAACCACAAGCAGTAAGCAGAACCAGACCAACAGAGAGGTCATATGGATATCAATTAGCAAGGTCATAAATATAGGAATTCCCAAGCCCTTTGAACGTTGCATCTTACCATAACTTGCCTGGGTCCTAAACAAGGACTTGATGTTAGCCCTGCTGGGTTTTGGTCTTACTTTAGTCCTTTCCATTCCCTCTACTTTTCCCTTCTGGGGTGAGAATGTTTACCTTGCGCCATTCTACATTCTCAGTGTTTGACTTTCTTTCTGATTTTTATAGGGGTTCACAGCTAAGAGTCTGCTTTGAGACCCAGAGGAGACTTTGACTTAGACTTCTTAGGAATGCTGAAAGGGTTGACTCTTTTGATGACTCTTAGAGATGAAATAAATGCATCTTTCATATTGAAAGAGACATGAGCCTTTTGGAAGCTAGGGTCAGAATGGTATCCTTTAAATCTAAAATGTCCCTCCAAAATTCCATTGTGTTTAGAGGTGGACTTTTGGGGTGTGATTAGATAATGTGAGGGCTACACTCATTGGATTGATCCATTGATGAGCTCAGAGATGAATGTGCATTTTGAAGGTAAGGCCAGGTCAGAAGACATGGTTCACTAAGGACATGGTCTTCAAGGGTATATTTTTGCCCCAGGCTTCTCCCTTCTCTCACTGTTTCTTGATTGTCATGGGTTGAACAGCTTTCTTCCACTATACCCTCCATCATGCTATTTCCTCATCAAAGCCAACCATGAAATGAACCCATTAGAAATGTTGAGCCAAATAAAACTTTCCTCCATTAAGTGGCAGATGTTCACCATTTTGTCCTGTCAACTGGAAAGTGAATAATACACACCATAGCACAGTAACTCCCTGTGTTATGAACAAGATTCGTTCTGGGAGAACTGCTCATGAATCAGATTTGTTCATAAGCTGAGACTCATACTCTTATGAAAGTTCACAACTCAAATGATTGTTAGGTTAGGACTTGCCATAAGGAATCTGATTTTTAGTTGGAAAGTGACTTACTTTGCAAAACAAACAGGAAGATAAAAGTAATGCGAAACATCAGGGAACTCATTTAAATTAAGTGTCAAGAATTCCATTTTATCCCAGCATTCAGGATACTGCAGCAAGATGATTGTCTGGGCTAACTAGTAAGTTCAAGTTCAGCCTAAATTACAAAGCAACAGCTTGTCTGAAAAAAATGGAATTTCACTTTAAATAAAGCATTACACATGCATCAACCAATGTCTAACTGTTTATTCTTTCATTAAACTCATATTTCTTGAGTACCTATTATATGCTGAGGATACAGTATTGAACAAAACTGACATCAGTCTTAGAGTCTACTGGGCCACAGAGATATTAATAAAATAATTGTTAATAATATATAATTCTAATTTTAAATAATTTATCCAATATAAGACCTGAAATGCTTTGAGCTCATATTACAAAAAATCACTAGCCTGTATATGAAAGCCAATGAAATAATACATAAAGAAATGAGAATTCTGTTCTTAAGTCTGGAAGACTAAAAGGAATTACATGGCAAAAAGAAAGTGACTCACAAGAAAGAACCAGAAAACAGGGTCTTAAGGTGAGTGAGAGAATGCTAGAGTGCTGAAAGATAAAGAAGACAGTGTGGCTGTGGGAATAGGAAGGAAATGGAAGAGACTGAGAGAAAATAAGAATCTAGATAAATCATCATGAGAATTTTATCAGATTAATGATATTAATTACTGTATAAATAATAGTAAGGCCTGGGCAAATTATAAGAAGTATGGAGATATAAGGAGATTACTTTAAAATAGACTTCACACTATTCTGCTTATTTTAGCTTTATTAGATTAAGTGAAATATATTTTAACTTAGTTTCATTTCCTTTTACTCTTAAGGTGGCTACTAGAAAATTTAAATTTTATATGTACTCCTTATATTTCTTATAAAAAGTACTCTGTATTTTATTTTCCTCCACTTCTTTGTGCTAAGCATTTAAGGAAAAGTGTATTGACAGGAAATTCTAAGATTATTAGGTACCTTTTTTAGTTTGAGATACTACTGAATACATAGGTAATGAATGGAAAATATAATGATGAAAATGAAGAAGCCTAAACCTGTAACACCAAGGAATTTAACATATTTAACAGAAAGGCAAGGAACATTATTCATTAGAATGTATTACTCCATATGCATTATATTTTAATTATCTCATTATGCAACTTATTAACTCATCAAACAATATCCAATAATGACGCCTATACAGATAAAACAATAATCATGTGAAACATTAACATTTTTCAAACCATGAATCACATTGGATGTACAATTCAGAACCCAGAACTACAAAAAAAGAAAGAAAATAACATTTAGGATAGTGTTGTCCATCAGAAATAAGTAATGAGGGAAGACATAAAATTTTAAGTTTTCTACTGATCACATGAAAAGAATGGAAAAGTGAAATTACTTTTTTTAATCTAGGAAATCCAAAGTCTTCTGTCAAAGTGAAATCAATATATAATTACTAAAGAGATATTTTCCAAACTTTTAGTGTAATCTTTGAAATAAATGTGTATTTTATTTTCTCCTTTTAATTTAGATTGGCCATATTTTAATTGCTTAACAGCTATATGTAGCTAGTGGCTAATGATTAAATGCCACAATTCATAGGTTGTGATTTTGGTATTTTGTTTTGCCCCCATGCTAATCAATTTGGAGATCTTGAAAAAGTCACAATTTTTCATTAGTCATTTTGATCTGGGAATAATATCTATTTTAACTGTTTCAAAAAATCATATGACTAAAATAATAAATTCTAAAACAATACAGTACATATATTATTAAAATCACTTTCATCTTCATTTTTATGAATTAACCCTAGAAATTAATAACAAAAACACAAAATAGAAGAAGGTAACATTAGTTTTTAATTCAATGTATAGGTATACTTTAGATATACATAATGATCATATAAATCATAAGAAATTTATACATGTACATGATATATTTTGATTCCTTTTTTCCCTAATCCTTTCCTTTCAACTCATTTTCCACTGATTTACAAAGGTGTTTCCATTTTATCCTTTTTAAAAATTGTTTTCCTTCTCTTTTCTTTCTTTTCCCTTTCCCTCACCCTAGTTTTTCCTTCCTTTTGAACAATTGCTTCCCATTTCACAATATATAGTATACATTTTAGCCCTTATTTATTCTTTCAGTTTCTCACACCAGGGAGACAATGAGATGTTTAAACATATGAATCCAACTTATTTCACTTAAGAGTATGCTCTCAAGTTAAATCCACTTACCTAGAAATGCCTCATATGTATCCTTCTTTATGGCCAAGTAGAACTGCATTACATAAAAAAGCACATCTTATTTATACATTTATCATTTAATGAGCATTTGAATTGTTTATAACATTTAACTATTACAAACTGTGCTGCTATAAACATAGGTACACATATATTACTGTTGTATGATGTTTTTAGCTCTTCGAAGAAAATACCCAGAAGAGAAATATCTGGGTCTCTAATCCTACTTTTTTAAAGAATCTTCATACTGATTTCCACAGTTGTTTCACCAGTCTGTACTCCCACCAACAGCACAGAAGAGTTCATTTTCCCTATAGCCATGCCAGCATTTGTTATTGCTTGATTTCTTGACAATAGCCATTTTCTAGGGAGATGGCATCTCTGAGTTGTTTTCATTTGCATTTTTCTAATAACCAGTGATGTCAAACATTTTTTCATATATATTACTTGCCATTTGTATTTCTTCACCTGAGAAGTGTGTATTCATCTCAGATGCCCATTTTTGGATTGAGTCTTTAAATTTAGAGAGTTCTGCATGGTGAGTCTTGGAGGAGTACAACAAGAAGCCAATCTGCCCTTCCCATAAGTTGCACAAGTCACGTGGGGCCCAGGAAGAAAGAAGCCAGTCTGCCCCTCCCAGGAGTTGGCAAAAGGTGTAATGGATCTGGGAGGAGTACAACAAGAAGCCAATTTGCCCTTCCTGGGAATCACACAAATCATGCAGGGAACAAGAAGAGAGAAGCCATCTTACCCCTCCCATGAGCCGACAGGCATGTGGCCTGAGAATCAAGACTCTTTTTCCCCATAAGCAACTGATTGGTTTGGAGGACAGTATGAGTTGATAGCAACTGAGGCACAACTAAATGCTTGAATTGTTTAATTGACTTTGTGGGCCTAAGGCCAATACTCTGAGCATCTATTGAGAGGATGACAGAGTGCAATAGGGCAAATATGGGAGATTTCCTTTTCTTGTTTTTGAAATCCATTATTGTTCTGTTTAGATTTATTCTGATTTATTGTTTTATTTAATGTTCTGTTTTAATTGGTCTTATTTACTTGATTTTACTATGTCTGATAGTATGGACAACTATTGTGATGATAACAAGATATATTATAGTAGCCATTGTAGATTTTCTATTATCTTGTGTTGAAGTTCTGTACTACTTTCACTGTTTTGTTTTGATTGGCTTTATTCTGTTTTATTTTTGTTAGGTCTTATCCTCTTTAAAATAAATAAATGAATTTAGGGAATCTGATTTTTTCAGTTCTTTATATGTTCTTTATATAAATACCAGAAATAAAATTATTACTGTAACTGATATCACTATTATTATTTGTACTACTTACACTTTAATGGCTTTTAAAAATATGCATTACATTTCTTAAAATGAATTAGCAGTTACACAAATTCTCAATATGAATAGTTATTGGCTAATATTTAAGAAAGAACATGAACAGAAATTTTAATAAATTATAAATAGTTAAGATGCTTCTGTGTAAAGGTTGAACAGATGTCTTGGCTATCAGTAATGTAACCATTTTCATTACCCACAAAACTGGAAGTGGTACAGATTAAGAGGAAAGTTATTTTAAAAGTTCAAATTCATAGCTATAGTTTAAAAACTGAATAAATTCAAAAGTAATATATAACAAATACTGCTATGGCAGTTTAACTTCAGGGTTATGTTTTATATAAAAGTAGAAAAGTAAATTTATTAAAGTGTCTAACATCTTAATAGTCCATATATCTTACTGATATCAATTCAATACAGATATTAATTCTTTGGCTTTTTACATGCATCAAAATAAAATTTAATTAACAAAGCTTTATTTGTTCCATATATTTTAAGTTGGCCATTTAAATTAGCATTTTAGTGAGATAATAAGCCTTCTATTCTAATTAGCCTATTCTATTCTAACACTTGGTATTTTCTCTTTGAAAGATATATCTTTAAAATTTATAATATATACAGCCCACACATATTTATACATATGCATAAATGTAATGTTTATATCAGATTAAGCCTATCTATTGCTTCAAATATTTATTGTGTATAGAGAAAAACTTTCAAAATCTTTTATTGTAGATTTTTTAAATACACAGTATTGTTATCAACAGTCTCCCTGTCACACCAGAACTTTTATTCCTAATTGTAACTTAGTTACGATTTATCAACTTTCAGCAAAATTTCTCCTTTACTCTCTCAGTCCCCTGGCAATCATTACTCTTAATTTATGAGATAAACTTTTTGTGGATAATATAGGTGCTTGTCTTGTATCACTTGCAATAAAGAGCTCCCATTCTATCCATCATGCCACAAATGACTTATTATTTTTTATGTTTAAGCAGTATTTTATTGCTGATATGTACCAAATTTTCTTTATTCATTAATGAGGTGGTAGACATGTAGGGTGTTTACATTGATTGGTTACAATAAATAGTGCTGCAATGCACATAGGAGCCTCTTCAACAGACATATTTCATTTCCTTAGGCTCTACATCCAAGAGTAGGGTTGGTGGACCATATGGTAGTAGTAAAATATTTTTCTATATTTTCTTCAAGCTCATAGAGTTTCTTTAAAACAACTGTTTTAAAATGTCTGAAATTCTTCCATACTGGTTACCTCTATTAAGTTTCTCGCACTGTACTGGGTGATTATCATGGTTTCTTGAGCACTGTTGCTGCTTGTTGGTATGCACTGTAATCTGGGAATTGAAGGTTTAGGTATTTATTCCAGTCTTCTTATCTACTGTTGTGCTTTCTGAAATTCTAAGCAGGCTACTTTATTTCTCTGAGCCTCATTTACTTCAGCATTGCATTCCACCTGGAGCCAAATTCCTTGGGAGCCTGCTATGTGTTGTCCGTTTTAGTAGTAGGGAAACACCCTAACCCTGGTTTTCTCCAAATACACAATTGGTGTGTTGTTGAGAAAAAACAGGAGTGTACTTAGAAAAAGTAGTGGTTGCCCAAAAACCTCTACTTGGGCATGGGATAGGCCCAGCTATCTCATCCACAGTTATCAGCCTGTCTTCCCAGCTGCAGTCTGAGTCATCATGGATGGAGTAGCCCTTGGATCCTATTTCACATCTGTGGCCAATGCTACCAAGCTTTGTCACCGCTGAGCCCAGAGACTGCCAAAATGGTAAAACACTGGTTAAGATCAAGGTCTGAATTCCTGTGAGCTTTCTACTGCTGAAGCAAACACATACCTCAAGACCACCACAAGGAGCTACTGGTATGCTAGTTAAAACAGAAGTCTGATATACTTGGATGGTACAAGTTGATCTAGATGTGCCCCAAAGCCACACATGTTCACAGGTGGGCCTTTTGAGAAGTAACTGGATCATCAATTGATAACTGGGTTACTCCACCAAAGACAGGTTTATAGCTGGTTGTGATGATGTTGGGAGGTGGGGAGGGAAACATCTGTAGTTGTGGCCTGGAAAAAATATACAGATGAGCTTAATTCTCTCTCCCCTCTCCAAAGTAAGAGGGATCTCTCTCCAAGACAGGTGCTTCAGGAAGGAGGAGGAGTGCTACCAGCAACTCTTCCTTTCCTTCCTAAATACATTTTTCATTTTGTTTTACTAAAAGTAGGCAGGATGGCCTCTCATTTCCTTTCTTCAGTTTTTGTGAAGGTAATTTGGTGCACAAGTAGCTATTCAATTGGTGTGCTTATAAGATGATGAAGGTTCTTAGTCATTGTTTTTTTCTACCTTGAACATTTTTATGTATCTTCTAGGAATTTTTGCGTCTTCTTCTGAGAAATGTGGTGGGCCTACCACCCTTTTTAAAACAGATATTTTTTTATTGGGTTGTTTTGAGTGCCTTGCATATGCCAGATGTTAACCTCGTATCTGATATCTAGTTTGCAAATATTTTTCTTCCATTAATTTGGCTGTCTCTTAAAAACTGTTATTGGTATTCTAGAATGCGGATCAAAGATTTAGACCAACTCATACTGTATACAGAGCGCTATGCTAAAACATACATAATACCTTTGTAAAATTTTTAATGTTATACATGTCAATGTTGTTATGAAGAAAATTTAAATTTGAAATGATTCATAGTGCCGAGATTAAAAAGTTACTTGCTTTAAATATTCTTGATGTGATAGACTGATCACATAAATGGCCCCAAGATTTTGCACTCTATGTACACATTTCACTGTGTGACTGTGTAGTAATGCTACTGACAAGGTTGAATGCAATTCATTACTCTTTCTTAATGTTTATTGAAAAGCAACTATGCTTCCACTTCATGGTATTGAATGAAAACAAAATATATTAGCTACAAAAGCATTAAAATGTACAATAGTGATAAACCTCACAAATCTACAATATACAGAAAACTAGAAAATATTAGAGAAATTAAAAATTTCAAGAAACATTTTAAGGTGAAACACTTGAAGATAATAATTTTCTTGCTTTTTATGTTCTTTTTTATCATAGTAAAATGTAAATAACAATATTTTCCCTTAGAGTCATTTTAATTATATAAATGTGTGATATGATGTGCATTCATATTACACCACTATGAGTACCATTCAGAATCTTTTTGTCTTCTCTATCCATTGAGGCAGTATTTTTTTTAAGAGAAAAAAAATAGAAATAAAAAAGTTTCAAAACAGGCTAATAGAGTAAGAATAATACACTGTGTATTGTTATCTTTAATGTAGTTACTCAAAGTAGACAATATAGGCATGAAATATTGTCCAACCAATATTAGCACAAACATTTCTCTTCAATGAACTAAGAGAAACTACCTGTATAACTATCCACTTTTTGTTTATTATTTATTTATGTGTTTTTGGTACCAGGGATTGAACTCACGCCTTGCACTTGTGCCCTGAGATATATCCCTGGCCCTTCCTCTATAACCATTACCTATCTTGAATATATTTTTTTTTCCTTTCCAATACTTCCTATATGTTTTACCCCATCAGTTTCATTTTCCTTTTGAACAGTTTCTTCCTACTTCACAATATCTATTGTACATTTTGGATGTTATTTACTTGTTCCACTTTTCACGTGAGACAAAATGATGTTTACACATACAGGTCTGATTTTTTTCACTTATGAGTATGGTTTTGAGTTGCATCATTTACCTATAAAAGTCTCATGTTTATCTTGTTTTATGGCTGAATAGTACTCTATTATAGAAAAATAACATATTTTTTATCCATTCCTCGGTTGATGGGCATTTGAGTTCCATGATTTAGCTATTACAAAGTGCGCTGCTATAAATATGGGTGCACACATATTTCTATGGCATAGTTTTCAATTCTTCTGGGAAGATAACCAGAATGGAAACAACTGGGTCAAATAGCACCCCTCATCCTAGTTTTTGAGGAACCTCCATACTGATTTCCACAGCAGATGTACCACTTCACATTCACACTTCACTGTGTGTGCTGCCTTTTCACTGTTGGTTATTTCCTTAGTTGTGCAAAAGCTTTTTTAATAAGATAAAATCTGATTTTATTCTTTGTAGTATGCACTGTGTAGTCTGGATTTTGTTTATGAAGTCTCTGCCTATTCCTGTGTCTTCAAGATTACTACCTATTCTCTCTCCTAGAAGCCTTAGTGTTTCTGCTTTAATATTTAGGTCCTTGATGCACTTAAATTTTAGATTAGTACATGGTAATAGACATAGGTCTAGTTTTAGTCTTCAGCATATAAAAGTCAGTTTTTCCAATAATATTTATTAAAGAGGCTACTTTTCTTCCAGTAAATGTGTTCAGCTCCTTTGTCAAACATAAGGTGGCTGATTGTGTTTAGAGTTGCGTTTGCATCTTCTGCTCTGCTCCATTGCTCATCAGGACTGCATTTTTGCCAATACCATGCTGATTTTATCACAGTAACTTTATAGTATAACTTCAGCTCAGAGATTGTGATGCCTCTTGACTTGTCTTTGTTGTACAGATTTGCTTTTGCTATTCTGGGTCTCTTTTTGTTCCAAATGAATTTTAGGATTGTTTTTTCTAGTTCTGTAAAGTAAGGAATGCTATTTTGTTGAGGATTACATTAAATCTGCATGACAGTTTTGGGAGTAGGACCATTTCCACTATGTTGTCTCTTCCCATCCATGAGCAGGGGATATTCTTTCATTTTCTGATATCCTCTTCAATCACCTTATTCAGAGTATTGTAAATTTCATTGCATAGGACTATTACTTTCTTTGTTAGGTTGATTCCTAAATATTTCATTGTTTTGAGTGATATTGTGAAAAGTATAGTTTCCCTAATTTCTCTATCAGTTTGTTGCTTGTGTACAGGAAAGATATTGATTTTTGAATGTTGACTTTGTATCTGGCTACAGTCTTAAATTTGGTTGTTAAATCTGTAAGGCTTTTGGTGGAATTTTTGGAGTCTTCTATGTAGAGTATCATGTCACTTGCAAATAAAGATACTTTAACTTCTTCCTTTCCTGTCAGTATACCTTTTATCTCTTTCCCTTGTCTAAATACTTGCTAATGTTTCCAGAACTATATTGAATGAGAGTGGTGATAATGTACCTCCTTGTCTTGTTCCTGTTTATACAGTGAAGGCTTCCCATTTTTCACCATTTAGTATCATGATACATGTTGGTTTGCAATAAATGGTTTTTACTTGATTGAGGAAAAGACCATTTATTCCAATTTTTTGTACAATATTTATCATGAATGGACTTTGTTGAAAGCTTTTTCTGCATCTATTGAAATTATTATGTGATTTTTATCTTTGATTCTGCTAATATGGCATATTACATTGATTTGTGCATCTTGAACCATTCCTGAATCCCTGTGATGATTCCTACTTGATCATGGTATATAATTTTCTTCATAGTTTGCTACATAATTTAGAGGGCATAAGATGATCATTGAAGTTTTGTCTAATTATAGGACAAAAGAGGAAATGATTGGAAGAGAAAGCCTAGAATTATTAAAGTGAACCAGAAAGAGGAGAGACAATGTTTCCTCACATGAAATATCACAAATTAAGTGAAATAATTTACAAAAGAAAGGGAGAGGACAACTATAACAAAATGAAAGATGAGAGATCTAAATCATGAAAGAGAAAAGAAAAAAGAAAAATGAGAGAAACAGGAACAAAAATAACCACAGAAACTGAAAAAAACAAACATACAGAGAGAAAAACAAAACAAGACAAAACAGAACAGAGAAAAAAGAGAAAATCTCATTAATTCTGCTGAATATGGACAGGAAACCAGGCAGAGAAAAATAAACGTAATGAAGTTCCTGTAGTGTCTACAGTTCTGTGGTATGTTCAAGTCAGATCCTAAAAATGTGTACTGTAGCTCAGACTGCAGGTACATATGTGCTATGTTTAGGTCTAATCTTTGTCTGTGGATTTGGATAATTGCATTAGTTTTCTGTGGCTACAGTTCTCCCCAACCACTTAAAAAAGAAAAAAATAAATAAATATATTGGGAGAGGGGCTACCTGTCCATTTCTATTTCACATTTCTATTTCTAAGCAAAAGGCTGGTTCATCTAACTTACCAAATGTTGGCTCTTACTGCTACTGTTGCATTGTGTATGTACCAACTACACAGAATGAATGTAATCATTATATGTTGCAAACAAGAACTACTAATAATTTTGAAAATGTGGAAAGGAGACCTAGAGACAGTGAGAAGAAGAATAAGAAGGGAAAGGAGAATAAAAAAATAAAGATGGCAGCAATCCCTAGCCAGTACACTTCAGAGTAACTGTAGTCAATACAGGAAGTGCCAGGGACACCCACTATCCACTTGTCTGGAAGAGAACAGAAACATGACAAGAGGAAGAAACAAAAGGAAGTCTCTAGCCTCTAACCCAAACAGTACTCGCCCAGGAGAGGTAAACACAGAAGAGATTGGGGACCTGCAGTCTCTGCAGAAGTAGCATCTGACATAAAGAAATATCTTTGTGATACTATAAAAGAACTCAAAACAGAAATATTAATACAAGTAAAGGAAGATATAAGAAAAATAATAAAAGAAATGCTAAACACCTCTCAAGAAGACACAGATAGAAGAATGGAGAATAGAAAAAGGAGAGAAACTTCCATGAAGAATATAAAAATATCTAGAATACATGAAACAAATTCAAAGAGATTACCAGGAAATTAAAAAACTCCATTGTAAGCCTGAAAAACTGCTTGGAAGAAACTAAAGATAGACTATCAAACCTTGAAGACAGGTTTTCAACATGTGATTGTGAAAGGAAAGATCTCTTAAAAATAACAAGGAAACAGGAAGTAACAATACAAAGGCTAGAAGATGACAAGAGGATCTATAACTTAAGAATAAAAAATGTGAGTGAAGAACCAACCCAGATTGATGTACCCTGCAAAACTATCTCTCAAAATTAATGGAGAAACAAGATGCTTCCATGACAAAGAGAAACTGGGGGAGTTTGTGACTACTAATCCAACCCTACAAAAAATAGTGAAGGACACTCAAGAGAGAGAAAAAAAAAGACCATGGTTTCAGAAACAGTGGCAGAGGGGGCTCACTGAATGGGGTAAACAGTGGAATGAAGAGAAAAGTAGACAACCAATGGCAGAAAAATAGCATGACACAGATGAGGCAGAGAAGGTTGGCTATAATTGCTAACATGGATTGCCTCGATACACTAATAAAAAGAAACACAGGCAGAGTGGATCGGGAGACAGGGTCCATCAAGATGCTCTATGTAAGAAATATAATTAATCTGAAAGAAGGTTTATGAACTGAAAGTCAAAGATGAGAAAACAATGCTCAATGTGACAGGGAACCAGAAAAACATAGGGGTAGCTCACCCATCAGCTGCAGATTAGTTGAAAAGACATAATACTTTTATACAATGGAGAACTACTCAGCTAAAAGGAAGGAAAACCTTGATGCTCTTGTAGGTAAATGGATACAACATGAGACCAAACTCAGGGATAAAGATTCAGAACCACTTACGTAAGTAGTGGGTTGCCTCCCTAATTTAAAAACTAAAGGAGTTAGTGGGATACAAAACATACCCACTAACTCCACAAAATTTACCCTGTGAAAGGGAAGGAATTATCTAAAAAGGGAAGGCAGACGATAATTTGAAACCCAAATTATTTTCATTGCTCTGTTTAGTTTGGTTATATTCAGTTCCAGTTTGTCTACTTTTACTAGATTTGAGGGCATAGACAGCTATTCCAAAGATAGCAGGATATACTACAGTAACCATTTTTAATTTCCTATTAACTTAATCTGAAACCCTGTATTTCTTACTGCCTTGTTTTAACTGATTTTATTTGAATCTTTTTTGTTCAATCACTGCCTTGTCTTGACTTTTTTTATTCAAATCTGTTATATTTTATAGTATCAAGTCTGAGAGTATAGGCAACTATTCTGAATACAGTAAGATTCACATGATATCCATTCTGGTTTGACTGTTACCCTCTTTTGAAGTCCTATAATGTCTCCAATATTTTGTTTTTATTTATTTTGTTCTGTACTGCTATGTTCAATTTTATTATGCCTGATGATATGGGCAATTCTATTGAAGATAATAAGAGACATCATGGTAACTATTATAGATCACCTTGTTATGTGGTTTTATATCATGTACTATGTCCATCCTTTTGTTTTGAATGACCCCATTTTGTTTTTGTTTTCTCATGTGGTTTCTTTTTAAAATAAAAATTGTTTTTAAATTTTTGAAAAAGCTAACAAAAGAAGAATTAAAATACATTAAATACTTGGACCTATTTCTAAGCATGTGAAGTTTGCATGTATTTAGAGAAAAATAATAAGAGGAAAATATTACATGAAACCTTACTATTAGATAATAAATCAAGATAGAAGCACCACATTCAAAATATAACAAAAGGAAAATATATTTGGTCAATATTATTGAGTTACTGTATATATTGAAAGGAGAAATTACTAAAATGCAGATAGGAAAACTTAATTGCTTTATTTGAGAAAGCATACTTTCCTATCTCTGTTACCTATATCAAATCTTGGACAGTGTGTTTGCTTCCAACAACCTGCTACCAAAAATCCACTGGTTAAGAAAAAAAGAATCAAGAGCACTGATTTGAAATATGAAACTTCACAAATCTTGGCATTACAGTATTTTGAAAAGATAGTAAAAATTTTTTATTGGCTACCCAGCCCCTTTTTCACCTACATGCCTCTTCTAATAACCACAGTCAAAATACAAAGCTTTGTCCTTCTTTATACCTCTTCTACTAAAAGCCTATTTCCTACCTGATCCTCATCAAAATTAGAGTTAGAAATTTTGTTCCAAAAATATAACTTCTACTGATTTCTTCTTATCATGTTTCATGAAAATATAACTTTGCATAAAAGAAAAACAAAATATTTGGATAATGTTTGTTACAGCACAAGACAATGTTTTATTATAGAAAGCCTAATTCCAGGAATTTTAAACACAGTTCTAAAAAAAATATGATCTCTCTCTTGATTTATTTCTGATTATTCTTTGGACAATATTCTTACAGTTACTGTTAACATTCTAATTTCCATTACTCATGAAATGAACCATATTGTATAATACAGATGAAGTGAAGTCAAGTTAGTAGCAATTTCTGTATTGTGCTCAACTAGAAATGATTTTCTGCTTCAGTTCTGGAACAGATTAACATCATTTTAAGACAAAATGCATCAATCAATTTACTGTTAAAAGTAATTTCCATAAAAAATATTATTTCTGAAAAACTATATTGTTATTATTTAGTCTAACAATATTATTTCCATGAACAGATATTCGTTCTCAGCAGTGTTGCACCATACAATACCACAGAGATTTCATTAAGTGCATTTAACTGTGGCAGGCATGTCAAGAGAATACTTTGTCTTATAAACAAAAAATAAAATCTGGTCCTAAATTCTCTATACATATATCTCCAAGATAATCTTTGAGTTGTAACAATTTATGACAAATATATAGATGATATTTTTGCTATATAAAAATAAATCTTGTCCTTTCCTACTTATTGTAATATATGTAGCAAGAATTTTTAGCCGGGGAAAAAAGGCCACCAATACGATCATCAATATAATTCAGGTACTTGAATCAATAAACTTATATCCTTTTTTCCAATAAATTGTGGATAATTTTAACCTTTTCTTCAACTAATAATGAAGGCAATGAACTGAGTCTGTTGTAGCACAAAATGTTCCCCAGTGTTCGTTGCCCACGTAATAGTTCTTGTTACACTTCCTGTTGCTACTATCTCCTAGAAACAGCTGTTCAAGTGATGCATAGCTGGTCATTATGATGCATATTGCAAGAACCAGTCAAAGATAGCTAAGTATTCTGTTTCTTGCTTGCAACTCCATAAAATCCTCCCTCATTGAGCCTTTGGGGCCAGACATTTTGAGGAACAATTGATTGCCAGTTGGTGCCCATCTGGCATAAATCTGTCTCCAAATCCTGGGAGTTGTTTCAGTGTTCCTGCTTGCCATTGCATCTGGTGCATCAGCCAGAAGACCAATTGTGCTAAACTCTTTGATCACATCATGGCCTTTGCAGAAACAGCAAGGGTCTCTCCAGGTCCTGATGGGAAGTCATGCCCTTGAGATTTCTCAAGTCCTCTTAGAGGTCTAGAGGAGGATTCCCTGGCTCCCCACTTAAGCAGCTCATATCAGACCCTAAAGGAAGGAGGACACAGTCTGTTTGTCTGTCTTCCTTCCTGCCTGCCTTTCTGCCTGCTTGATTCTAGTTAAGACCTCCATGGGCACCCCAGTTAGTCTGTCTGCCAGTCTTACTCAGCTTGAGTAGAAGTAGAGTCTGATCAATTCTTGTTAGTCAGAACCACTCTTAAGAGAAGTGGGACTGTTTAAAAACTTCTAAGTGCCTGTTAAATGAATGTGTGAGTGAACAGCATGAACAGCATAAGCAATAGGCTGTTCTGTCTGTGCACCAAAACTGGGAAGCACTGCTTAAGGAAGCTATTTGGACTTTCCCTTGTGGTTCTAATTCCATGGTGATTGACATACAACATAACAGAGGCCTCACACTTCCTTAGCTAAGTCATGCCTAAGCCCCATGAGGGGCATGGCCAGGTAGGCATCTGAATGATCTCTCTGAGGGGCACTTGCCATTTGTCTATTGTGCCCTTGTTCAAGGATACACAACACAGATGCATGAAGTCAGAGTTTTATTCAAAACTCACAGTCCTTGATTACAGGAAAAAGGGATTTTCTGACACTATAGAGTTAAAAAAAATCAAACCAAACTGCTCACAGAAAAAAAGAGACCCATCATTCCTGAGAATTCCAACTTGGCATCCTTGTTGGCCACTGCAGTTGCTAGCAATGGTTTCACCATCTGCTTCTGACTTGTCTACCTGAAGCAAACTGAACCAGCTCCAATTCAATTAGTCATTGCCTGCATTCAGCCACAGAGGCCAGCCACTGCTCCCTCACCATGAGATGTACCTATCCTGGTCACATGGTGACATCTCAAGTGGGCATTTTACAATCAAACTCTGTCCATATGGAGAAAACTGGACTGTCAGCCCTGACAAATGAGCTACCATGGCCTTTCCTAAAATTCACTCCCCCAGTCAAATGCTTCTCAAAGACATTAAAGAGGGGGCCAAAAAGGTCAATGATATGTCAAAAGTTACTACTATTACCCAGAAGCCTGATAAAAGGACTATGGACATTTAAAAAAATCCCCTTCAAATTAAAAGATAAAGACATCACAGCAAATATGAGTTTCTATTGGGGAACGGTCCTCCTCTTCAAGTTAAAGGCAATAAATCAGTTAGCCTTCTTCTCAACCCCCAAGAGGAAGATGATGCCTGCATCATGCTGGGATAGGTAACCATAATCCTGAAGTTCTGGAAACTCTCCTCCCAGAGATACGGGACAAAGACTCATCTCCAAGCCTGGCTATCAATTGTGCTCCTATATCCTATGTCACAGGAAGCACAAACAGGCATCGAGCCACAAATCAGCCTGATAGACTGTTAATTACCTTGGGCAAGATCTACATGCCTTCTGAGAGGAAAATACAGTTCTCAAATGAAGATATACAAATAACAAATAAATACATGAAGAAATGCTCACCACCACTGGTCATTCAAGAAATGCAAATTAAAACAACATTGAGATTTCACTTCACTCTGGAAAGAATAGCTGCCATCAAGAAATCAACTGATAATAAATGTTGGCAAGGCTGTGGGGAAAAAGGAACACTGATCCACTGTTGGTGGGAATGTAGACTGGTGCAACCACTATGGAAATCCATATGGAGAATTCTCAGAAGACTAGGATTGGAAGCCCCATTCAATCCAGTTATTCCCCTCCTGAGTATTTTCCCTGAAGAACTGAAAAGGTCATATCACAGTGATATATGTGCACCCATGTTCATAGCAGCACAATTTGTAATAGCTAAATCTTGGAAACAACCAAGATGCCCATCAACCACAGAGTAGATGAAAAAGATGAGGTATTTTTATACAATGGAATATTACTCAGCTATGAAAAAAGGATAGTCTTGAGGCCTTCATAGGTAAATGGAGACAACTTGAGACTATCCTCATTAATGAAATAAATAAGAAACATATTTATAAATATCACATTGTGTCTCTAGTGTAAAAAATAATAAGAACTATAAGAGTAACAAAACCCCAAATGTGTAATTGCTATTATAAAAAAGAGGAAAAAGAAGTGCTCTAAGGGATGTAACAGTATGTATGTTTGAGTGTGTAAAATAGATGACCATATTGCTGAATCTTTGTTGGATTGTTGAGCAGAACTATTAGTGGTTTCTGTTTGAATGCTTACTATGTATCCTTTAATTTTGTAACATGAACAACTATATCCAAGATGACAATATATAATTTATCAACTAGTGATTTCTTAGTGCTTCTTTTTTTTCCATGTTTTTCTTTTTTTCCTTTGGAATTTTGTATTGTTGCTACCCTTTTTGTTGTTTTCTTTTTTCTCTTTAAATAAAAATTAAAAAAAGATCTCCATGCCTTCAACAATGCAGCCATCACCTAGTATTCTATGGTGGCAAAACCATATACCCTTTCTGGACTATTACTCAATGACCACAAAGGTTTGGGAACTCTCCTACTATTTTTAGGGAGGCCCCAGCAACAGATATGGTCAAGCTCCCAATACCTTCTCCCTGGGACAGCCTGTTTCTCTATCCCTTCCAACACCATTATAGTCCCTCAAGAGGAAAAAAAATGAGGCTTCAAAACTTCAAAATGTCTGTAGACTGTCAAATTGCTGAAATACAACTCTCCTACCAGTAAAGCCAGTTCAAGATCTCCAAGCTACCAATGCTACCACAATTAACTTCCATATACACTGCATCAGTTTTCTGCCACCCACAGCCTGCTGATATACCTGTCTGGACCTTAAGAATGCCTTCTTGTGCCAACTGACTCCTGTCAGCCAGCCCCTCTTTGAAAAGACCTAAGTTCTGAAATTCAAAGTCAATGGACCTGGACTCAACTTACCAGAGTTAAAACATCTCTCTTCTAAAAGCAACTAAGGGAGAGACTCTATAACATGGAAAACTTTCCAATATGGGGGACATAGGCTAGTGCTCATCCTAGGCTGCTGGCAGCCCTAATATTATTGCTTCTAGTTAGACCCTGTAATTAATTGGCTTACCCAATTCATCTCAGAAGAACACAAGTAACAAGCCCAGCAAAGATTTGCTAGGGAAACTAAAAGAGGGGACAAATGTAGCATAAAATAACCCCAGACAGTCTGTTAGTTGCCAGTTCCTGTTACTATTGTCTCCTAGAAATGGCTGGTCACTGTGATGCATAAGTAGTTACTATGATGCATATTGTTAAAAAATATATATATATATATGTATGTATGTATATATGGTCAAAGACAGCCAAGTACTCTGACTTTTGCTTGCAATCCCATAAAAACTGCCCTCATTGAGCCTTTGGGGCCTGATATTTTGAGGAACAACTGATTCCAAGTCAGTGCTCATCCAATGTTAAATAAATGTTCCTCCAAATCCTGGTTGTCATTTTGGTGTTTTTGCTTGCTGTTGCACTTTACCAAGACAAATCATAGATATTTTCCAATTGCATTAATGCTATGCAAATACTTCAAAATATTATTTGTGTTCACTGGTAATAATAAGGTAGCAATATATCCTGTGACTCAATGTATTGAAGAAGCGTATATATTATACAATAAGTCTACTTTTATATTTCAAGAATTTAATTTAAATCTATTAGTTTTTCTTTAGAGTACTTAGATCTTTAATAATATTATTTTTAAAAGGATGTGTGTGTGTGTGTGTGTGTGTGTGTATATGTATATATATATATATATATATATATATATATATATTTCACCAGGTGCCAAAGATATCCATGATATAAACACATATCCTTAAAAACCTCTGATCACCATACATATATTCATGAGCAAAAACACCTGATGAAATTCTTAAGGTAGGCAAAAATAGCACCCATGTACAAGAATGAAAATTGATGAGTCACTGACTGAAAACTGTGTATGGTCAGCCCTAAGAGAAGCTAATATAAGCTAAAGATAAAGCAGCTCTCTTCCTCCTCTCAACTGAACACCTTTGTTCTGCTTTCTGGTGAAGTTACACAAACCCTGCCTTGGAGAGTAAGTTGTTTTCCTTCTCTTCTAGTCATTGTCAAATATTGATATTTTCACCTATTTTACAACATATCTGCCATAAATATAAGAAATTAATAAATGTGATACTATTCAATACCTGTTGGAAAATTACTTACAAAATTGAAATAGTAGCTTATGGGAACAATGACTTAGCTAATTGTAATGAATTCTGGAATGTAAAATAGAGAAGAGAATATCTATAATCAGGAGACCATAAAGTCAAGTTTATCTATTTATTTGTGCTCTATGTACAGGTTGCTCCTCAGAGATGATAGGGCTTTTTACATGCCTTCACATGTCACAAGGTCAAAAGGGACAAACTTTTTTCCTTGAGCCCTTTTACAAGAACATCTTATCCACAAAACAGAAGCCATGACAGCCTATCACTACCCACAGTCCCTGCTTCTTAATATCACCACCTTTGGGTGTTACATTCCAAAATACAAATTTTGAGGGAACACATACATTCAAACCATAGCACTGGAGCAAAACAAATTCTCTTCCTTTGCTGAATTTAAAAGCAAACCACAACCAAAATTCTCTTTATTATACCTTTAAGAAACCCTCTTAAAGTAGATTTGGCCAAGTCTTGACACTTTTAAACCAATGACATATCTGTCTATGTTCTCAGTCTAATTAGTCCTATTTCATGCCCTGTTTCATGGATGTAAATATTTGAATGAATTTATTTATTTTCAGTGAGCATAGTAGCACATGATATGAACAAGACAACAAATACTCAGTTAAATTGTCCTATGCGTTTTTCTAAAATCTAGAGTGTGGATAGGGCAAACTTTTAGGGTAAAATTCAATTTACATTCACATCTCTTTAATAACCTCAAAAGAAATGTACCAACTGATGATTACAAGTGGCTGTGGCCTGGCAAGCCATGGCCGCCCCAGGGTGAGAACCTTATCAGCGTTTCCTGAGACCTGCAAGGCAAAGTGCCATGTTGGACCTTGGAGTGCTGGGAAAACAGGAAGCCACCTGCATCCCACTCTGGAAAGTGGCTGTGGCCTGGGAAGCTGCAGCAACCCCAGGGCAAGAACTTTATCAGCGTTTCCTGAGATCTGCAACGCCATGTTGGAACTTGGGGCGCTGGGAAGGCGGGCAGCCAGTTCACACCTCTGGGGGGTGGCTGTGAGCCTACCGGGGCGCAGGCTAAAAATCATCCACCACCACCATTACCACCCCCACTAACAAGTGAGAGCCAGAGTTCTGAGCATGTCTTGCACGTTTGACTACAGGCAATATAGCAAATAAGGGAGATTTTCCTATGCCATCTCTTTGAAGGCAAATATTTTTATCTCTGTTTTGCTCTGTTCTGATCAATGATATTGCTCTATTCAATATTCTGTTTTTATAATTTCAGTATTTCCTTCGCTATTGCTCTACCTGATTGAAGGAACTATTGTGAAATAAACCAGATATACTATTGTACCTATTGCTGGTATCCCAGTAACCTGCTGTGAGGTTTCACTGCACTGCCTCAGTTGGCTATGTTCTGTCTTGTTCTGCTGTATTTTACTACCTTCAAGGTAAAATAATAAATGGAATAAAAAGTGATAATAAATAAGAAAAAATTTTAAAAAGTAAATAACAACAACAAAACAGATCAGTAAGTTACTGAGCAACCTGAAATATGATATAACTAAATAGATAATGGACTTAAAAAACAAAAGGAGGAAAAGCAAGTGCTCTAAAGGATAAAACTGCATATATATTTAAGGGTATAGGATTGATAATTATGTTGCTAAGTTTTTTCTGGATCAGAGAACAGAACTGTCTGCAGCCTCACTGTTTGAATGTCCACTTTGTATGCTTTAATTTTGTAACTTGAATAACTACATCCAAGAAGACAATATGTAATGTATCAACTAGTGATTTGTTACTGTTCATTTTTTTTTGAAATTCTGTATTGTTTCTACCCTTTTTTTTCTGTTTTGCTTTATTTTTCCCCTCTTTAAATAAAATTTTTTTAAAAGATTACATTGAAATGGATGTGGGTCCAGATGTTTTCCCAGTTTATATATTTAACTTTCCTTAGACTCAAAGCAGAAATAGAAGAAGCCCACCTCCACTTCTTAGCCTGTTAGCACATTTCAGAGATATAGGAAGAGATTATTGAACAGTTAGAATTTGTACAATTCTGATTACATAGGATGCTGAAATAAGATCAGGAAGGATGAAGATTCTGAGACGCAAACACCAGCAGAAGATTTTAAAAACACATGGCCTTATAGATTTAAAGTATCTTCCCTACTAATTTAGTATATCAGAAATACTAAAGTTTAGTGTATTTTACAAAGCAAAATCACCTGAATCTTTTCTTCAAAGTATAGATGTTAATGTTTCTAAAATTAAAAAGCTTTAAGGGTGAGAAAAGAATACCCCTGACATGAAAGGTTCAAACATGTTTAATGCACTCAGCAACTAATAACTGCACTGTCCTCTGCATGGGAACACATTCCTATTTAGGTATTCTCAAGGACACTTATGTTCACAAGCCACCTCACTGAGATGTTTCACATACAGCAGAACTAACACACAGGAAGAGGGAGTATGTGTTGGGTAAATCAAAACACTTTAACAAATACCAGTGTGAACAGTAACATCTTTGACAACTTAAGAGTTAACATGACTGACTTTTTTGAGAAAAAATATTTGAGGAAGAAAACATTCACTTCACTTGGCTTTTTCACATGGTTTTGTTCTTACAACTTCCCCATACCATTTATCTGCCAAGCTGTATTTACATAAAAGCTTTTGGACTATTTAAATGACATTACACTTAAAACTACTTGCAAGGTCAGAGGAAAATTTCTCAGATTTTGGCAAGATCTTTGCTATTTGTTCAATTAATTCACTGGTGATATGAAAGTAAGTCTGATATTAGGGAGAGAAAGTCACATATTGTCCATCTATGTGATAAGCATTGAAACAATAGAAAGCCTCTGAGAATCCAGAAAGGCAAAGTTATGATAGAATATGAGTGCCACCTGAGGGTGGAGGGTTACATAATTCAATGGAAATGTTAAGACTTGCTGAATCCATAGAAGCTCCACATACAAGGTGGCAGAGTACCCAGTCTACACAAGAACAGTGTAGAGGTTGAAAATAAGCACATCTAAACTGTGCTTCTAGGTTGCCTGTTTGCTGTACTAGTTTTGTAGGCATCTTAAGTATTTTTACATTTTCAGCTACATTTGAGATAATGGTATAGGAAGGCAGTATTTTCCTAGGTTTGGTTTAGAGCCCACCTAAAAGAGAAGTACCTGGAAAAACTGAGATTTTTATATTCTATCCTTGACTTACTCTGATTTTTGCTCTAAGAGTGAAAATGATAATTAGCATTTACACAATACACTTTCAGTCATTCCTCTGTATTCTAAAGTAGAATCTCAAGTACTTAGTATAGAATTACATAACCAGTTGAGTAAGTCTGCAGAAAATAACTGGCTACTTAGGGATAGTAGTTCATGGGTTACATGTACTCTATTTCTCTTTAACTAGAAGAGAAACAGGGTAGAAAGAATGATAATAAGATGCAGATTCACCCTGTTTTGTGTCATAACAGAATACATTGCAAAAATTGCAAAAAATTTTATGTAGAAATTATGTTTAATTTTTGAATATTAAATTAATTTTGAAACATTATTTGACTACTTCATATGTAGGTTAATTAAAAACAAGTGAAAAATGTGTTTCTTAACTCTTCTGAATTTATATTTTTTTATTTCTTGTCCCTAATATTTTACCAGTCTCTTAGAGTGCTGCCAAATTAGTACAATAAATGTGCTCAAAGTTTTAGAATATCTTAAAGGATTTTCACTTAAAACATGGTACAAAATAGGATATGTTTCATACTATCCCACAGAAGCAAGAAAAGACAGTATTATATCCCTGCAAGGCAAGAGATTATCTTCCCCCAAATCAACCTGACCACAAAAAATACTTCTATTTAAGGAACTAGAATTATGATAAACATTGGTGTTAAACTTTTGATTATGGAAACACTGTACTTTATATTTTACTAGTTGGTATATCTCTGCTCAAAAGGGGATTTATATTTTTCAGTCTTGAACCCATGTTTTTGTTTTTCATATAATGGACAACTCTCTTGGGCCTAGTAAAGCCTTACTCCACATATACTCTCTGTTATGCCATTTGTTACAGCAATAATTATGATATGAAGAAATATTTTGGTGAAAACAAAAGCTATATTATAGGCTCAATAGCTAAAGTGGCAGAAGAGAATGGCCCACTAAGGTGCAGTTTTTGAGAAAATATTGCTACACAATGTTCAGTTAGGGAAAAACAGATTGTTTTATGTGTTAGTTGAACGTCGATTATAGTTCTTTGGGGGATTGTTTGATATGGTCTTGGAATTTCCATGAATGAAGCAAAAGCTTTTTCTGGGTCTTCTAGAAACAAAAGCTTACATCAGGGTACCAGATTCTAACAAAAGATGAATATTCAACTTTCCTCACCCAATAACTAGCATCAGATCCCATTCTCAGAACTCTGACTCCTTGCCCATAGATAGAACAAATGAAGGAGGTTTTCAACACCTACGTTGATGTGATCAAGAAGTGGAAGTATGCATCTAACATACTTAAGAAATAAGTAAATATTGTAAGACACAATATTAAAATGTTTCCTGTTCTTTTATGGTATTCTAGACTGTTTCATAAAGTTGAAATATAAAATAATGATTTCCAAAGTAACTCTTTTGAGCACTGCTACAAAATCAGAGAACTTGTTTAAAGTGATATCATCAGAAATCTGTTTCTTCTCCATCTCTCAGTTGTGCTTCTCTCTGTCTCTCAATTTTGCTTTCTTCTGTTGGCACCATCTGTGGGAAGATTCTCCACTGAGATGTCCATAGGGAGCTCCATGTTTCCAAGATCCGTATGACTAGAAAAATATGAGCTGTGCTGCTACAGTCTTTAGTCATGTCATATTCTCTGACCCAGATAGTTTAATGTTGCATATTTCTGTACCAGTCACTATGGCCAAGAGTGAAATATGAAGACCGGCCCAAGTCATTTTCCTAACCAGGTGCCAAAATGTGAGTTCATTTTCCTCCAACTGTTAGGAACTAAATATAGTGAAGAAGTCTGAAATAACAGTTGTTTCAACAAGATGAAGTTTTATTTTCTTTCTTTATGAACAGTAGGCAAAGCAGGACTATTCCAGAAGATCCACCATATTCTTAGCCAAGGATTCTTCCATCTTACTGACCCTATGTTATTAATATGTAGCTTTGGTTCTCAAGATTATCTTGATCAAAATAAAGCATATGCAGTTGTCTTGATTTTATAGGCAGGAAGAAGGGCAAAATGGAAGGATAAATAGGATGCACCTCACTACCAAATTGCTCCCTTTACAAATTATCCTCTACTTTCTCCCAAATGACTGCTTACATTTCATTAGCAGGAGAGACTGAAAATTGTTTTCTGATGTGAGGGTTAGTAGGTAAATTATCCAGTAGTGATGTCACAGCACTGAAATGTACATGCCTGTTGACCATATACTACATGTTCTTCTATTAGTCTCATTTTGTCCACATTACCTTCTCTAATGCCCACAAAAAAATTAACTCAATTCTATAATTATTCATTACAGTGATTAGTACATAACAAGTATGATTACTCTTACTTAGAGTTAATGCATGAAGGTTTAAAATAGTGTGTAGGCAAAATGCATAACTTTTGAGATCAGCAAATACAAGAATATCTATTATCACACTGTGCTACTTTAGGCAGGTCACTTTATCATTCTGTTCCTCAGAAGTATTCTAAAAATAAAACAAGCATTCAGCATTACTAATTGGGCTAGATTTAAATATATCACAGTCCCCTGAGTAACCTGGTGAATATACAGATTCCTGAGCCTTATCTTTGACAGCCTGCACTAATAAATCTGAATATTTCTAAGCACCAGGAAGTGATTTTGATAAAAGTACCAATGAGTAATTTTTTGAAAACAAAACAAATGTATCTTCCAATTCTTGTAACTTAAAGAGACATGCAGAACTTAATCCTGTAAAATATTTTATATTAAAATTCTCCTGTGAAAATGAAGCAAATCTTTGTAAATTGTATTATGTTATCTTCTTTTATTTAGTGTAAGACATTCAATCTTGCTTCCAATAGTGGAATTTCTCAGGTTTTTTTCTTTTTCTTTCCTTTTCTTCCTGCTCTCATTCTCCTGATCCAGTTGACTCTGCTAGCAAAAGCATCTGGGCAAGATGCCACATGCCTGTATACCAGCTAGTCTGGAAGCTGATAGAAGAAGATCAAAAGTTTGAGACAAGGCAGAGAGAACTCACCTCATTAAAGGGTGAGGGAGAGCAGTTACATAAACTAAATGCCCAGAAGGTGAGGCCCCCCTGCTTTCTTCTAAATAGGTTCCTGAAACTATAAAATTAAAACTCCAAATCATAAGCAACCCATTATTTCTTTAAGAAACTTTGCAGGAAAAATTTTGGTAAGTTCTACTGCAAATTAAAATGAAAATCAATTTGGATTTAATATCATCCAGATTTGATTGGACAATAAACATTGAGAAGTAACTTGAATACCAAGTGCCTATATTTTAGAAGATAATGGTACCATAAAATAAAGCTACTAAACTACAAATGGACAACATGGCTTCCCAATTTCTCCAGAGGGGAAAGGCTTATTAGCCCAAGTGCTAGATAGATCAGTGAGGCTGTGTTGTTATTGGAAACTCTGTCACTTAGATCTCTGTTACTAGATGGAAACATCTGAGGAAACCATTCATTTTTGTAACAACATAGTTACATTTATTCCCTCGCCTGCTATTAATTGCACCTTGTTGGATCCTAGGGCATACTCCTTATATAAGTCCAGCAAATTGTGTGTTTTTTGCACAACAGGGGCAAAGGAATTTATTAATTTGAAAGAATTAAATAAACTATGATGAAACAGTCATTTCTTTGAAACAAGCATACATTTAACAAACTCATTCATTTAATTCCAAGAACCCCTCTAGTTCAAACTGCTATTTTCACTAACATGTTTCAAATTCCTCTCTTCCTTCTTTTCAGCTTATTTTAATTGGGCACTAATGTTGCCTATTTTTAATTATGCAATGGTGTGTCCACAGAAAAAATGTTATTCTAAAGGCAAGAAAATATATGCTCCCTGAGGTTTCTGCTCAGCAATTCATGCTTGCAATGACAAGCTGTGGTAATAAGATATTTTAACATTTTTTTTTTTGCTTTATTGTTGTTTGTTACTAGCCCAACATCAGTTCTTCCTCCTCATCCTCCTGTTCTTGCTTCTTTAGTTACAAGATCCTGGTTTTCTTTGGATATGAATTTAGTGTACTCATAATTCAGCCTCCCTCAACTCCTTTCAAGGGAGGCAGGAAGCCAGATGAACTTACTGAAAATGGAATCTTAAGCAAAGGACCCACAGATTAAAAGATACTTGGATACACTCATCTAATAGTAATATCCTATAAAACACATCTGTTTCTGTTACCTGAATTTTCAGAGTAACTCAGATCATTTATAAATTGTAGATCTTTATATTTTCACTCACTTCTCCAAATTACTCCACATCCTTTCAACTAATTCCTACCTTGTTTAGGATTGGAGTCACTTTTAATTAATTGGAACTAACATAACCAAAATGAAAACTAAGAACCAAATGTAATAATACCATAAGCCTACCAAGCTTCTTTACATTCTTAAGTGCTGTGATTTCAGAGAAAACGGTGGAATGATAACCCCCCTTGGTTCTTAAAAGAATATGGGTTGTCTCTAATGTAAAACTGTTATAAAGTTTTAACTTAATATTAAGTTAAATTTTAATTAAATGTTGTACAGTTTTAACTAAAATTTAACTTGAAATTCAGAGCTTCCAGAATTCAGGTCTATGTCTCGCCACACAGACATTTTTAATGAGTTAAGCCTATAAACTGCCTGATACATATAAGCAAATTTCAACTTTGAACCACTGTGTTGTTTTATTGAGCTATTATTTTTAAAGAGAAATTTTTAACTCTGGAAATAATTAGATACTGTGACCAAAAAACCTCAGTAAGAAATAAAAGGGGAAAAATATTCACTGGAAGCAACTCTGTTTCTATAGCTTGGGCAATTTCCATCTTTAAAACTCTTTAAGTCACTTTTAGCACTTTCCAGCATGAAACAAAAAATAAATCTTTGTCCTAAACCATCATCTTTGCTATTCTGCCCCTATCAGCTCAAAATTATAGGGGCATCAAAAGTGGCACTAGGTGAAGATTACTCCCCTTGAGAAGATCAGAAGTTCATTCTTAGGGAATCAAGATGTTTGGGAAAAAAAATACCAAAAATTATAAAGAAGTCAGACATAAAGAACTAGGAAGAATAATAGAATGTTAGGCACATAGAAATCTACTGTTTTCTTTTACTATACAGCCATTCTTCAATCCTCAACTTCATGTGCTATTAATAAATTTCTTCTGGTTCAACTCTTTAGAAAAATAATAATGGAAAGATAAGGATATTCTATATAGATTGGTCTTTATCAATATCCTGAAGGGTTTTAAAATATCTCCTAACACAAATGATTTCTTCAGTCAATAAAGAAGTCCATAATGGTATTTGACAACAATGACTCCCATATTATTTGATTTCCCATATTCAAACATGAAACTGATACTTTACCACCAAATATAAGCTTAACATAAGATGTGAAAAGAAAATAATAAACAACAAAATCAAGTAACTGAAGAACAAATTGCTTCCTTATAAAAGGCTTTTAGGCATGCTCTCAGAAGTAACAGAGAAACAGAATCAACCTTCATTGTGCAAAGGTAGCAAAGTGCAGACTGTCTTCTGTTTGTATTTTGGAATAGGCAATGTACTTATTTTTCAAATACAATTTATTTTTATGTAGAAAATAGCAAAGGTGATGTTCCAAATTGTTTTCTATAATTAAGTTCATTAGTACACTTTAGATGTAAGGAACATATTCACCATAGGGAATTTGTACTTGTGCATATTTTCTCTATTTTTTCCAATCCCCTCTCCTCCTTTCAACCCATCTTCCCTTTCCTTACAAAGCTTTATTTCCATTTTATCCTTTTTTCTATTTTTTTTCCATTTTCCCTTCCTTTTCCTATCCCTGACCCTAACTTTTTCCTTTTGAACTATTTCTTCCAATTTCATAGTATCTATTATACATTTTGGTCCTTATTTTTCAGTTTCTCACACCAGGGAAACAATGAAATGCTTAAACACGTGAATCTAATTTGTTTCACTTGAGTATGATCTCAAGTTGCATCCATTTACCTAGAAATGCCTTAAATTTACCCTTCTTTACAACCAACTAGTACTCCACTGTGTAAAAAACACTTCTTCTTTATACATTTATTGTTTGATGAGCATTTAGGTTGTTTATAAGATTTCACTATTACAAACTGTGCTGCTACAAACATAGGTACACATATATGCTGTGGTATGATATTTTTAATTCTTCCAGGAAAATACCCAGAAGGGAAATAGCTAGGTCAAATGGGACCTCTAAACCTAGTTGTCTAAGGACACTGTCTACTGATTTACACAGTTGTTACACCAGTCTACACTCCCACCAAGAGTGGATGGGAAAAGGGTTCCTTTTCCCCACAGTCCCTCTAGCGTTTGTTACTGATTGCTTTCTTGATGATAGCCATTCTTTCTGGAGATGGAATCTTGGAGTTGCTTTCATTTGCATCTCTCTAATAACTAGTGATATTGAACATTTTTTCATATATTTGTCATTTTTATTTATTCACCTGAGAAGTCTGTATTCATTTCATACATTTGTTTATGAATTTGGCCTATAAATTTAGGGGCTCTGATTATTTTCAGTTCTTCATATGTTCTACATATATATGTCATTTGTGTGAAGGACAATTAGTTAATTTTTTCCCATTCTTAGATGGTCTTTTCATTCTGTTTGTTATTTATTTTGCTGTGTAAAACCATTTTAATACAATGAGATCCTAGTTATTTATTTTTTGTATTATTTCCTGCATGACCAGGGTTTTGTTTATGAAATCTTTGCCTATACTTCTGTCTTCTAGAGTTTTGCCTAATCGCTCTTCCAGCATATTTAGTGTTTCTGCTTTAATTTTTAGGTCTCTGACCCAATCCAAAAATGGACATCTGAGATGAACATGCTCTTCTCAGATGAAGAAATACAAATGGCAAATAAATACATGGAGACATGTTCAACATCACTGGCCACTCAACAATGCAAATGAAACAACATTAAAATTCTATCTCACTCCAGAAACAATGGTTTCCATCAAGAAATCAACTGATAACAAATGTTGGAAGGGCTGTGAGGAAAAAGGAACACTTCTCCACTGCTGGTGGGAGTAAAGACTGTTTCAATCACTGTGGAAGTTACTTTGGAGGTTCCTCAAAAAACTAGGATTGGAAGTTCCATTCAATCCAGCTATTCTCCTTCTGGGTATGTTCACAGAAAAATTGAGAATGTCATGCCACACAGAGACATATGTGCACCCATGTTTATAGCAGCACAATTTACAATAGCTAAATGTTGGGACAACTCAAATGCCAATCAACTGAAGAATGGATAAAAAAGATGTGATATTTTTCTACAATGGAGTATTACTCAGCTATTAAAAAGGATAATTGAGGTTTTTATAGGCAAATGGAGACAACTTGAGACCATACTTATATGTAAAATAAGTCAAACTCACATTTATAAATATTGTATTGTTTCCATAGTACAAAAAAACAAATAGCTGACAGAGTAATAAGATCCAAAATGTAAAACAGATAATGAAAGGGAAACAATATGATAAAAATGAAACACCTGGGGTAGGGAAAAGGAGAAAAAGAAGAAAGGAAAAGATTATGTGTATGTTGGTAAATATATATAAAGGTATGTATATATTTGTATACAAGATAGATAACTATATTATGAACCTTTGTTAGTTCATCAAAAAGAACACTTTGTGCTGTCATTGTTTGATTTTTTTGTGCCTAGATGTTGTAACCTGAACAACTACTTCTAAGATAACAGTATGTAATATAATAACCAGTGTCAATTTCCTACTGTTTTTTTAAAAATTCTGTATCATTTCTATCTTTTGTTTTGCTTTTTAAAATAAAGAACAAAGGTATAATTATAAAAAATTTAGGTCTTTGATTCCTTTTGATTTTAGTTTATTGCATGGTAATAGATATGAGTCTAGTTTCAGTCTATGGAATATGAAAATCTAGTTTTTCAAAGAGGTTTTTGTCCAGTAAACATATTTGACTTTTTGTTAAAGATAAGGTAGGTGAGTGTTTGTAATTGTTTCTGCATCTTCTAATCTATTCCATTGATCCTCATGTCTGCTTTTTTGCCAGTACCATGTTGTTTTGTCACAGCAGCTTTGTAGTATAATTTAAGTCAGGAATTGTAATGTCTCCTGCCTTACCTTTGTTCCCATGAATTGTTTTTACTATTTTTAGATCTCTTCTGGTTCCACCTGAATTTTAGGAATGTTTTCTCTAGTTCTGTGAGGTATGCTAATGGTATTTTCATTGATATTTCATTGAATCTGTGTAACAGTTTTGGTAATAGGGCCATTTCTACTATGCTAGTTCTTCCTATCCATGAATAGGAGGTATCTTTCCATTTTCCGATATTCTCTTTGAACTCCTTTTTCAGAGTGCTATAATGTTCAATGTATAGATTTTTTACTTCTTTTTTTAGACTGATTCCTAAGCATTTCATTCTTTTGGGTGCTATTGTGAAGGATGTAGCTTTCCTAATTTCTCTCTCAGTGGGTTTGTTATTTGAAATCATGGATACTATTGATTTTTGAGTGTTGGATTTCATATCCAGCTTCTCTACTGAATTTGGCTATTAAATCTACAAATCTTTTGGTGGTGTTTGTGTTTTCTATGTAGAGTATTGTGTCATTTGCAAATAATAATTTTCCAATTTTTAATATATAGTATGAGTGATTAAATAAGTATCAACACTCAGAAAAATTGTTAAGAGAGTTTTACAGAAACTTTTTCAGGACCTTGTACTCCAACAGTAACTGCTGATCTAAATTTCTGTGAATCATCTTTTTTTAAACATTTCTACAAGTGTGTCCACAGTCAAAAAGTTTTGTCATTTGTGTTTAAAAAAAAAATGTTGCTTCTACAGATGGCTCTTTTCACACACACAGTATTATGCTTTTGTAATTCATCTGTCTTTTATCACAAAATAGGAAAAACACTGCATATATAAACCATAAATATCCACTTTCAATGATGAATATTTAGGTTATTTTTCTTTTTGATTGTTTCAACTGTTAAGAAAAATGTTGCCGTAAATAAGCATATTTTATCACTTAGACATGTGTAAGATTTGCTTTAGAGTATATAAAGAAGTATAGAATTGCTGGTTCTAAGGTGCATTGTTATGGTTGATATACCATGTCAACTTGACAAGTTTAGAAGTTTAAGAATCTCAGCAGAGAGTCAGGGTTCTTTATAAATATCCTCATCTTGTGCAAGAGGAGGGTAAGGAGATATTGTGAGTGATACACTCACCCTGAAAGCTGGGGTGTGTTGGCCTGTGTACAATATAAGGGATGGTAAGAAGCTTGTTCTCTCTTCCACTTTGCTCTGTCTGCTTTTGCTGGAGATTGCCTTGAAGTATTGCCCCAATACCATGCTACCCTGCCTTGAAGGCAGCTGATTATGGATTGAAACCACCACAAATAGTAAGGTAAATAAACTTTTCCTTTCCTCATTTAGGGTGTTGGGTGTTTTGTCTCAGCAAGAGAAAAGTAACCAAAACAGAATGGCCAGGAGTGGGGTCATTGGTGTGACTGTACCTGATCATGTGGTTCAAGAGCCTTTGGGAATGACTTGTGGGAAGAGTTTGGAAACATTCAGAGATGTCACCTACAGTACTGCTGGCATGCCTTAGGCTGTTTTGTATGGGAGATTCTGGTCAGAGCTCAGAAGACTGATAGAAATCTTGCAAGGGACAGAAAGAGTCTTCTCTTTTTGCTCATTCCTCCCTTTTTGCTCTTGTTACTTTGCTGCCTTCTGACATCATGGACTGTTGCTCCTCTACCATGCTACCCTGCCTTGGATCAAGCTGATTTATGGACTGAAACATCCACAAACAGTGAGCTAAATAAACATTTACTTCATTTATTTTGGTGTGGAGTATTTTGTCTTAGCAATGATAAAAAAGTAACTGAGATGCATGTATCACCTTTTCTACCTGTAACACCAGCTTATTGTCTCACATGATGATGACTTGTGTTTTTCAGTGATTTATATAATTTTTCTTTTGCAGTACTAGGGATTGAAGCCAGGTTCTCAGCATTGAGCTGTCTGTATTCCTTTATTTTTTACTTTCCATCTCTTAAGGCACATTAGAGAGAAAGTCTACTTAAAAGGACCACATCTCTGAAAACTAAAAGACGGTGTTTCCAATGTCTTGCAACTAGCTAGAAAAACTCATAAATGTCTCCCTAGACAATTAATTTAAATGCTGTTGTGTTTAGCATCTTTAAAGTTTTGTAATTCAACAGTGTGTTAAATTTTAGGATATGTTTATGATAATCAGTAAAAATTTTCTTCCTTGGCTTCTTAAAACAATATGTGGGTTTTTTCCTCTACATAGTTTATCTAATACTGCTGTTATAACATTACTAACTAGGTTCAAATATGAAACATTTGTTCAGAAAGACACCAAGAAGATCTATTTTTTCTTCAGCATTAAAGAATGATAGATATTGACACTTTTATATCATAAAACTCATTTTACTTGACACATTTCATGATTTCAAAAGATACTACCTCAAAAAGGATATATTTTTCTTCCCTAATTTAACCTAACAATTCTTAGGAATGGTCATTCCCATGATGACAGCTACTGGCAAACTTTGACAGTACCATCACCAATTAAATTGCCTCTTCTATCTGACAGTCAGTACCCATTTTATTCTAGCTCTGCAACTGGGACTTTTTCTGTCAAAAATCTCCTCTTCTAGATGGCAGTTTGAGGAAACAGTAATGCTGTCTATAGGACAGTTTTCTATAGGAAGTTTCAGCTTACTGAATCCTCATTCACATGGCATTGTCCACACTTCCATTTAGAGAACTCAAATTAGGAAGGTACTGACCATAGGCCAATGAGGCACAAAACACGTTGATGCTAGTCTGCAAATGACACACAAAATTTGTTTCTGTGAAAACAGTGAGTTCACAATTTATTACAGTAATGTAAACTACATGTATACAAAGAAACAAAAAAAGAAATCTGGAAGGGAGCTAAAGAGTCCCATTCCCATGAACTTGTAGATATTTAGCTAAGTATTTGGTTAAGTTGTTTAAATAGTTTAATTCACTTAATCCTACAACAAAATCTTCATTAACGCAAAAGGAAAGCAGTGGGAGGGGAAGGAAGGAGGATGGAAAAATAAGAACTGAAGGGGAAAAAAATGGAAGTAGAGCTTTTGTAAATGGGAAGAGGAAGAAGAGTTGCAAGGAGTCGAGAATGATGGGAGACCTAGGAGATAAAAAAGAATTAAGATGTTTTATGTAGATGTACCAACTCCCTGTGATAAATGCAATAATTATATACAGCAAAGATGTATTAACAAAAGAATCTATTAGGAGATAAATCTAGTGAATTAAACCTAGGTCACAGGTATATGATTTTTCACTATAAAATTTTTCAACTTTTATGTATGCTTGAAAATTCTCACAATGAAAATACAGGGGAAAAAATTAAGAGAGAAGTGAAGTAAGTTTCTCAAAACTACACTAAGGAAAAAGAATACAGTTTAATACAGTCACAATTTAAGTGTTCACAAAAGCCATGCAGATAAAATAAGTGAATTACATGTAAAACTTGCATATTAAACTAGAAGAAATATTCTTTTCTCTATCATTAACAGAATATTCTGTCCTTTTCCTTAAAATATCCAAACCTCAAGCTTAATCCTTCATTTCCCCAGGAACAAATAGAAATTTTTTGATTGCGGAAAAAGAAACAATATAAAATAAATGGTTAGCAGTTATCAACAGAGTTTACAAATCTGAACAACAAAACAGAAAGATGGAACAGCAAGGAAGGCATGGAGTGGGTGGAAAAATGGAGCCACTGAAATGTTCCAACTGCAGTTCCCATGGGGATGCAAACCCACAGTGGACAGACTTCATTTTCTTCAAGGGAAAAAAGTCCTAAAGAGTAAGAGTGAAGACACTGAATAGTACACAACTAGATGTACAAATTGCTTGTGCCACATACCGGTCTCATATAGTTTGTTTTAGGTTTTCTAATCCTTAGAATATTCACTTGTAGAATGAAGATTTAAAACAGTATCCGAGAGGAAGCCTACATCAGGGGTAAGCTGCCTGGAATATCCCCCGAGGGCCCACCCTGCCACCCGGAGCATTAAGGAAGCACACATCAGGCATAGGCTGCCTGGAACCTCCCCCTTGGGCCCGCCCTGCCACCAGGAACTTAGGACAAGCCTGCCTCAGGGGTAAGCTGCCTGGAACCTCCACCGTGGGCCTGCCCTGCCACCAGGAACTTAGCTGAAGCCTGCATCAGGCATAAGATGCCGGAAACCTCCCCCATGGGCCTGCCCTGCCACCGGAAACTTAGCAGAAGCCTCTATCAGGCATAAGCTGCCTGGAACCTCCCCTGTGGGCCAGACCTGCCACCAGAAACATCAAGGAAGCCCTCCTCAGGCATAGGCTGCCTGGGACCACCCCCGAGGGCCCGCACTGCCACCAGGAACTAAGCAGAAGCCTACATAGGAGCAGGGATAGGTTGCCTGGAGCCTCTCCCGAGGGCCCCGCCCTGCCGCCAGGAACATCGTGGAGGACCACCTCAGCCATGGGCTGGCTAGAGCCTCCCCAAGGGCCCGCCCTGCCAACAGGAACATCAAGAAGGTCCGCCTCAGGCATAGGCTGCCTGGACCTCCCCTGTGGGTGCACCCTGCCACCTGGAACATCTCTGAAGAACGCCCAGACTGAAAACTGCCCTGGACTGCTTCTGCTGGGGCCGCCCTCTCTTCTGGAATATCAGAAGACATCAGCAGGCTCCAGTTAATGTGAAAAAATTTGGAACTTTGCTCCCAGATGGCAAACCTTGAACTACAGTGGCTTAACTGTATCAGGGTGGTGAGTATGCCTCTAAAATAGAGGCGTACAATGGATAAATAGGGCCAGTAGCAAAACCCCCTCCAACTAACTGTAAGACTTTGGTGAGCCTCAAAAGAGTGTGTGTGATCCCCTCCTACACATAGAAAACACCAGGCAGAGTGAAAATGACAAAACAAAAAAGCAAAATGCAGTCTCAAACATATAGTTCACCAGAAGCAAGTATAGGAGACATTGAAATAGAGAACCCCAAAAGTAACACACCAGGAATCTCTGAAAAGATAGCGAGTGAAATAAAAAAACAACTGCATCAGGCTATACAGGAAATCAAATGAGAAGTAGTCTCCCATGTAAAGATAAAAATACAACTTTAGTAAAGGAGTGGTTGAATGCAGCTAAAGAAGAACTAGAGAAAAAAGTATATGAGCATGGGAAACTGAATGAAACTTTGAATGAACAATATAGAAAACAAGCAGAATTCATGTGTAATATCCTAACTAAGAAATAAAAATCCTATCCAATTAATCAAGGGCAAAAGGAGTTTTATTGCCAAGACTGGCGACGCAGTCCTCTGGTAACCGGTTTAGAGAAACTGCGTGCCTTACAACTAAGGGAGCTTTTTTTTATAGAGGAGCAACGCAACTGATTGGTGGGTAGGCGGATAAGAACACAGGGAGTGAGCTGGTTGGTCATTTTAGGGGGGTAAAATTTCAAAATTTAGGGTGGCGAGTGAAACGTCATTTCGGGGAAAGGGAAACAGAAACTTACTCCAGAAACAGAAACTTATACGAAATGGCGGCACATACGGAACAAGTTAAATCTAAAATGGCAGCGCATACAGAACAGGATGACGGCGTGAGTAGTTAGTGGGTGATCTGAGTATTACATTCCCCTCTGATGTTGTGACTTGAGCCAAATCTTTGGCTCATTCAGTGGGAAGGAGCTCATATTGAGTCCTTAGGATCATTAGTTTAGTGCTCTGCATCTGCTCAGTAATGAAGATGCGTAAGCGCTTTACAATACATGGTCCTATAGTGGCGACTAAAAGGAGAATACATAATGGACCTAACAAGGGAAGGAGGTAGGGGAGTACGCCGTTCCAAGCACTCCAGAGGGGATTATCATATAATTGTCTTTTTCTTTTGATTAGGTCATCCTGCAGATTCTTGATTTTATCTCTGACAATACCAGACTTATTTGCATAGAAGCAACATCTTTTCTGTAGCACCAAACAAATGTCTCCCTGCTCTGCAGCAAGCAAGTCTAGTCCTCTCCTGTTTTGTAGCACTACCTCAGCTAAGGAACCTATTTGGTCTTGAAGATCTTGGATTGTACTGGATAAGGCTTGAACATCATCAATTAGCTGATTTGATAACTTAACGTAAGAGTGAACAGACATGCCTAATCCTGCAGAGCCAGCTAAGGTAGGCCATTTTGTTTCCACAATCTACATTCTGGGTATATGAGCCAGTGAATTGACCCGAGGACAGAATGCCCCCTTTGCAGTCACAAGGATTCCCATAAGCTAATTTTAAGGCATCTCTAGGGTTACCCAGTGGACCAAAGCCTCCCCGGGTCTGTAACAATAGACCCAATAGAATGATTACAACCAAAGGATTCATTATGAGAGTATGAGAGGGGCCTAAGTATTAATTTTAGTTAGTTTCAGTTTTAAGGGGTTACCAGTCTGTTGTATAGTCCATTTATCTTGAGAGTCTTCCTCTATGACGTCCACTTGTTTGACATGGGAGTGGTGAATCCAAGCAGTCTTTCCAGCTACCATGACTGCGGTTGGTGTGCTCAGCACCACTGTGTAGGGTCCTTCCCAGCGGGGCTCAAGTGATTCTCGATGATGCCATCAAATCAGGACCAGCGTCCCGGGGTCGATGGATGAATGGAAAGGAGTTTCCTCAGAGGGAGCTGGGTTCTTTTGTCTGAACAGCTGGTGGATAGAAGTCAATATGGGCTGCAGCACCTGTAAGGACTTAAGATCTTGGTAAGTTCAGCTATTTTGTCCTCCGAGAGCCTGGGAACTAAAGGAGGCGGACGCCCATAGAGAGCCTCAAAGGGGGTAATTCCAGCAATGTAGGGAGTACAGCGGGCTCTTAGGAGCGCAAAGGGAAGGAGGCTTACCCAATTATCGCCAGTTTGGAGAATCAATTTGGTCAGTGTCTTCTTTATGGTTCAATTCATTCTTTCTACTTGCCCAGAACTCTGTGGCCGATCCGCACAATGTAGTTTCCAATTAACTTTTAGGAGCTGGGCAAGTTTTTGGGTAATTTGAGCTATGAAAGCTGGGCCATTGTTGGACCCCATAGATAAGGGTAGGCCAAATTGTGGGACAATTTCATATAAGAGTTTTTTTACTACAACTAAAGCTGACTCGGATCTAGTAGGGAATGCTTCTACCCAGCCAGTGAAGGTATCAATCAACACCAATAAGTATCGATGCCCCTGAAGGCCAGGTTTCTTCATTTCAGTGAAGTCAATTTCCCAATGTTCACCTGGACTTTTTCCTTTGAATCTGGTAGTTTCCAAATCTTGACATTTCTTTGAGTTAACCTGTTGGCATTGCGGGCATCTGGAGCTAATGGAGGTGGCCATCTTAGTCAGATGGGGAATAAAAAAT